>JANHGC010003865.1:21834-32235 GCA_027560395.1 Boaedon fuliginosus | reverse complement strand
AGGGATGGGTTCCTACCGGTTCGCTGGTTACCCGCTTTGTGGGCGCGCTTCCCGATTGGCTGTCAAAAGCGCGCTGCACACAATTGACTTCAAAATCTTTGTGGTGTTCTGCAAGCAGATCAGGAAGCGCGCCCATAAAGGGGGTAACCAGCGAACCGGTAGGAACCCATCTCTGGATTTGGCCCATAGAATCAATAAGAGTCTGGCACCACTGAATGGATAACATTGTCGTCATCATCATCATCAGTTGCCAAATGCTGATTCCTCTGTTATCTGTATTGAGGAAAATATTACCATATTTTAAAATCCAGTCATACCTTTTCCACAATGATAAGGTCCCCCACTTGAATATTAGAACTTTTCACTTTCACTGTGCCTGAAGATAAAACAAAACACTGCTTTAAAATTCTCCAAAAGTTGTGCGCATAACTCTTTACAAAACACTGAGCATTCTCGGCGACAACCCTCCCCCACACACTTCAATTCAGAGGGAATTATTTGGCATCTTTCTATTGGCAAATATGATCCATATCGAACATGGTATGATCCTTATTGCTAAAAACTCAACAATTATTAGCAAAGAGCAATGCTTCATTTTGAAAACATGGTAGCTGTATGCAGTTGTGAGGAGTACAAATGACCAGCATGCATTTAAATTTGAAGCAGAGAGCCAAAGCAGAAGATCAACAAAATGTAGACGGGAATTAAAAACAGTCTCCCCACTCTTCCAAGAAACATTTGGCTTTTAGGAGACCTTATACATCATGACTTGCGAAACAGAGCACAAAAGGTTTGAGAAAATATTGTTTTTTGATACAGCTGGTAAATGCCAATGATCTATATCAAACCAGTGCTCCCTTGGTAGGGGGTCTCTCTGCATTTCATAGGACTTTTTAAAAAAATGCTGGTCTGGTTTACTATGCTTTGTATTCATGAATTGTAGAGAGAGGAAAGCAAGAAAACAAAACTCTTAAACCAAAAGCCTAGAAAAAGGTATCAAATCCAGCATTTGCAAATTTAAACTGGGCCAAAGTACTACATGTTCAACAAACTTGCACCTAATAAATATAGATTTATCCTTCCCCCCTGCCCTAAAAATATTTTTCAGTATCTCAGAAAGCAGATGCGATTTTAAAAAATAGCCAATTTGAACATCCACTATGAAATTTAAATGTACAATAGATTCAGAGCAAAGGTTTTCACAGTAAAGATTATTTCTGCCTTGTTTTTTTCTCTTCCTGGTTCTTAGCAAAGAAAGAAAAGGAAATCCTGTCTTAATTAAGAGTGCCTTTTCATATGCATATTTCTTATCCCTTTTCCATTTATTACCTTTGTCTACATTGATTTACATATGGATGCCTGCCTCTCCATTGTATCTTCCAAACAAATAAAAATAAAGAGATAGTGGGTAGCTTCATAGTAAGCATATTCATACATGATTTGTTGGATAATTATTATACACTATGACATACATGCTGGCTTATGAACCACAATATTAGGGCTTACACTACATGTAGTTTTGAGCTCTAATATTATTGTTTACTGTTTACAAAATTTACTTAGTTTCTGAATATCTGATACCAGTTACCAAGTGGATTCATGCATCACACTATGCCATAGTTATGTTTATGGTTTATAATTATTATGTTTAATTGCTCAACTCCAGTTGTATTAATTTGTACAAGAAAGTAAGCCATGAACCATGATTTAGGATTCACATACTGAATTAAACCATAATGATTTTTGTTCAGTGAGTTTCTGCTTCCTTAGCAGCTTAAATTTCAGGCTATTAAACCAGGGTCTACCATTATGTACAAATGGCAGCATTTTTTTTAACTTACCAGATCTTAAAATAATTACAACCTTTATATATGTTATAAATTTGCCTTGTAAAAAAATAATCATTAGTATGAAGGTTTTGCCAGAGCAATGCACTCTTTTGATAGGACACTACGAAGTTCTGATTTGTCCCAATTCACCAAAGGGACAATTAAAAGCTCCATCCATATATTTGACATCTTCCCATTCAGCCCCTCCTTCTCAAAATTGCTGTTCTGATTATCATCATCTTTTGATAGAGTTGCAAACAGACAGAAAGCTGGAGCCAATTTCCTGACCTCTTGCTGTGAGCTTGCTGTAAATCTGAGAGTTGACTTCCTTGTCACGCATGTAACATCGGATCTCTTCTACAGCCTCACGGATGATGGTAACAGCAAGCACAAAGCCCTAAAGAGGCAGAAAGAGGATTAGTTAAAGAAAATAGATTAAATCCAAAGAACTTGTCTGAAGACCTGGGAAGTTAGTGAACGATCACAACATGGAGTTAGGGTCAAATATTTAGTTAAATTTCCCGTTTCAGAAGAAACCACTTAGTTGGTAGAGACTAACATTGTATGATTTTATATAATATGATACAGAACTATATGAAGAATGATTGACAGGACTAGGTATATGGAGGGAAACTAGGAGTGACATGATAGCAATCTTCCAATATTTGAGGGGCTGTCACAGAGAAGAAGAGGTCGGCCTATTCTCCAAAATACCTGAGGGCAGGACAAGAAGTAATGGATGGAAGCTTCTCAAAGAAAGACCCAACTGAGAATTAAGGATAGATTGCCGGTCAACGAGAACAATTAATCAGTGGAATGACTTGCCTCCAAAAGTTATGAGTGCTCAATCATTGGAGGTTTTCAAGAAGAGGTTGGACAGCCCTTTCTCTGAAACAGTGTCCTGCTTGAGCAAGGGGTTGGACTGGAAGACCTCCAAGATCCCTTCCAATTCTGATATTTTGTATTCCATATTACATGACTAGATATAACAAGTAGAAAAAATAAGCACTGGTAGTACAAAACACTACTAAAGCCACATTGCTACAAATGTTCAAGCTGCAAATATTCCACTTCTATGTTGCTACAATATTTCTGAGATGGCCTTTTCTTTTCTTTTACTTTCTAGATAATACAAATACTTTTGGATCAAACTAAGCTTGTATCCATTTCTCCATTCTGTTCCTGCCAATGGTCAAATCAATCCCTCTGCGAACTCCATAGATATTGTATTTATTGTATTTTAAATATGTCTATAATATTTATTTTTAAAATATTCAATAATGAACAATTTAAACGAGACAAATAAAACACATTCAATAAGAAGGAAATACCTTTTCATTTGTGATCCCAACAACTGATATTCATAGGAAGAAATACATTTATTTATTAAATTTATTTGGCATCCATTTATATGGCACCCACTACCCAAAGCTTCTTTAGGTGGCTACATAACCAGCCTTATCTAATTCTGATAATCATATACCATCTCCTTGCTTTGTGCTTGCAAACTATCACAATCCTGCTAATTAAAACAGTGTTTTAGTTTGTTGTTACTGGTGCTGCTTTTGTTTTGATTTTTTTAGACACATTCATAGTGATTTATGCATGTGCACTCCTGAGCAAAAAGCTAAAAGCTAATGAACCTCCATTCCATGCAACCAACTATTCTATAGTGCTGTTTTTAGAAATATTCCCCACAGGACTTTCTTCTAAATGAGTGAGATTATTTATTTATTTACTTATTTTTATTCTATTTATACCCTGCCTCATTTCCCCGGTCAAGGATTACGGGTTTCATCCTTTTGAAGGGGAGGAGGGCAGAAATATCCTTGACTAAAATTCAAGTTTTCAGTCTGAAAGCATTTCTTTCATAGGTTTTCTCTTTTTAAGACATACTTTAAATACTTTAAAAAATGTTTTCATTCTGGGATTATATATCTGTGTAAGAACATTCTTGATGTAAGTTCTTCTTACCTGAATCATGGAAAGGAAATCATTTGTTTTGTAAATGTAATTAAGCTGTCCAAAGGAAACCAATACGCTGTACTAATTTCTAGGAATCTTCCACTCCTTTGCATAGCTTCCATGGACATTAATTCAGAATTACATTACTATATGCCTTCAGGGCTTGCCATTACAAAGAGATGCAAATGATACAGGGGGCTGATTCCAGCTCTCCCAAATTTGGAAAACATTACCGTAGTATATTGTATAAAGCAAGTCCAAAGGAATTTGGAGTTATTAAGTCTTATTTGAAAGAATGGCAGTATTCTTTGGAGAAATAAAACAACCCTTTTTACATTTACCTAAACTCAAATCCTCTATTTTATTTATTGTATTTTTAATTCCCTCAAAGTTTCTCCTCCAAAAAGTTTTAGCCCCATAGGAAGAAACATAGATCTACTTTGGGAGGATGGGGAAAATTTGATGTTCCATTTGCTATTTTAAAGTAAAAAATAACAGCCTTGAATTATCCAATCATATCATCACAAAGCCCCATTTGCTATATTGTTGTTCCTTCAATTAAAAATAAGCCTGGGTAAATACTTACTGACAGCAAATCCCAATAACTAATGAGGCTTTCTTCTAAGTAGATAAGTAGCATTCAATTATCATACTATTTTACTCCCATTACAATAGCATTTTAACTTGATGTTTAAAATATATATCAATCATTACTCCAAAACGCTACCTCAAAACCCAGTTTATAAGGTTTATGTGTATTATATAGAAAAAAAGAAATCTGTGCAGTCAAAGATTGGGGTACCAAATAATCCTTAAAACTATCCCATTTTTTCTGCCTCACTGATTCCTCTCAAGTTGTTATTTGACTCCAAAACGGCTGTTTCAGCAGTTTACAATGAACAAAAACTCTATTATTTATAACTCTGGCAGCTCACATGCTGAATTCTAATGGTTCCTGTGATCTGAACAAATTACAATGAGCTACAGGTTTGAAGCAAGCCCTATAAAAAAAATAAACTAATTTCTACAACAAACATCATACATAGTGCAGCTAGTTATGTATTCCATACCATATAAAATTAAGGCATACTAAGAATGCAAGCTTCCATTAAAAAGGGAAAAGTTTCTGGCTCTTGTTAAATTCTAAATTTAAGCCTAGTCATTGGAGATTGCTATCTCTCAATACTTTTTTCTTTTCAAAAGCAAACAAAGGCTTAATCAGAATAACTGCAACTGGGAATGGGGAAAAGAGAAGGGGAAATTTAACCTATTCCTCTCTGTTGCTTTGTACATCTCAAGTCTCCCCACTAATCCCCCCCCCCAAAAAAGTGGTTTTTTCCCCATGAAAAGAAATATATATCTACTTTGGATGGAAGAGAAAATGTGGTGTTCCATTCGCCATCTTAAAATAAAAAATAACAGCCTTGAATTATCCTAAGCCCTGATTTGCTAAATTGTTGTTTGTTGAGAGAGCTATAATTAAAAGACGTTAAAATCCCTAAAGGCATACTAAATCACAGCTACCCAATTGATAATCGTGTGTGGCTTCCGGAGCTCTCTAAAAAGCATTAGCATTTGTAATTTTTAATGTGACACAACCAGTTAAACACATAACTGGATTTTTATTATTTATCATTTTATTAACTTCATTACACTTTTGGTTTTATCCTTCTCTTAATCCAATTCTTATAATTACTGTATATTTTTCTTCTGACAATTAGTTGAGCCAATAAGAAAACACATTTCAACCGGATTTAGTTTACTGCAATATATATTTAAATCAAATCAAAAGAAATTTAGCTTTACTCCTGGCCCCAACAATTTTGTCTTTGGAAACCAGTCATTAATACACTGTTTAAAACCCAAGTGTGACTGTTGATGCAAAAAAAAAAAAAAGCACTTCCTTGTATGAAACAAACAATTAAACCATCTGTGGTTTAACTGCTGGTAAGAAGAACAAGCAAAACCAGTTAGAACTATGCAAGTCAGCATGTTCCTCCTTAATTTCCAAATTGATCAATATATAGTTTAACCTTTGGAAGGATCTGGAAAAATAAAAACAAACAAATCCAAAGACTATCTACTTTGTGAGTATTTGTTCAGTGTTTAGTCCATTGTTCCAAAGACAATTACAAAGATGCTTCCATGGCAACCTACTTTTTAAGAGAGTTAACCCAGGAGCATCTCTTCAACTGAACTCTTGGAATGATTAAGTTAGGGGATAAATTACTCTCCTGGATCAAGTGTCTCCTTGTGTATTTCATTTTTCTGTACCACTCAAGGTTTTATTTCTGAATGGTGAACCTTTATTAAATCAATTTAAAAAGTTAGACCAAGCATCTACAATTCCCAAAGACATAAAGGGCAGGCTTCATAAAATAAGGTAACAAAAACCATTTTAAGTTGCAGCATTACTTGGATCTCAGAGATAAGGTTAACAAAGGACATCTTGTATTCAAACACTGAAACTTTTCTTGGATAAATAAACCTGATATTACCTACCAGGGGAACCCAATACGTGTAAAGTGCACCAAGCCTCATCTCAGGAACAAATTGAGAACAGGCAAGAAACAAAAAGTAGAGATTGAAGAAATATTTGAATTGGTTGAACAGGACCTAGAAGCAAAGCAGGGAGAAGACCAAGTAAGTGACAAGGAAATATTGGAAGGAACTCATCCAACATAAAGAACAGCAGTCCACAAAAACATGTTAATCTGAGAGGATTCTAAAAAGGAAAAAGTTAAACAGTAAAACTTTACTGATTTATAAAAATACATACCAAATACTTTCATCTAGGCAGAATATAGGTAGTCCTCAATTTACAACCATAATTGGAACCAAAATTTCTTTTCTTAAACAAAGCAGTTAATTTGTGCCTGGTTTTATGACCTTTTTGTCACAGATGTTAAGAGAATCACTGCAGTTGTTAAGTGAATCAGACTTTCGCTTGTTGGAAATCAGCTGGAAAGACAGCAAATGGCAATCATGTGACCCTGAGGCGCTGCAACTGTCATGAATATATGCCAGCTGCCAGGCACCTGACTTTTGATCACATGACCATAGTGCAATGGTCAGAACTGTGGGGACTGGTTATAAATACTTTATTCAGTTCTTTTGTAACTTTGAATAGTCACTAAATGAATGTTTGTAAGCCAATGACTGCCTGTAGCATCTTGAATCAGTTCTGTAATCTTTAATCCTCATCCCAATGTACTTTTGCACTAGTATTGGGAAGACACATTAGATGAGAGTTAATTTACTTTAGAAATGTATTCCAAATTAGATGATTTAAGATAATTGTTCATTCGGTGAGGCATTCTTGCCTTCATTTAGCAGGATTTAATGGAAATATCGGAGGCTATAATATGGCTATTAAATCCTGAGGGAAATCTCATAAGGGAACTCGTTTCATAAAACCTCTGCAGTGATGGGGCTATTATAACAACCGGGGCAGGAGAATTCCTGTTCATAATAAATAATTAAATAATTCCTCTACTGAAAACAAAATGAAGGTGTTTTTTTTTTTAAAGAAAACCACTTTTATTTTGGTTTGTGGGATATATACAGAGAAATCTGTGGAGGGAAATGACATCACATAGGCCATGACACATCATGCAAATAGCATGATTATTGATTTGCATTAGAGGTGTCATGTGACTGGTGCCAATTACATAATGGTGTCATTTGCACAGTACAGCAAGCCACATATGCTGTTCTGGTTTTTGTTGTAGATTCTAAGCAATGCCTATAATCATACTTACTCCTGGTAGAAAAGTAAAGAAGTTGTACTTCTGGTTGTTGACGACATTGCGTGGATATCTCTGATCCCTCTTTTCGGGATGGCCAAGCCAGACAGTTCGAGGCCTGGGGTCTCTTCTTCCACAACATCTTAAGCATTCACAGCATCTATAGAAAAAACAGAATTTAAAACCTTATTACCTCAAGAAAAGCAAAATAATGCCAGCTTGTTCAACCAAAGGTTGCACTTCTCCTCCATTGTTCCTGACAAAAAAAATAAGCCAGGATTCTAGATGCAAGCATAAGAACAAATGACAATTAAGCTAGGCTTTCTAAACCAAAAACAAACAATGGTTTCAAATTGTAATTTGGGATTCGCTTCCCTAATCATTTTTTTCTCTTTTAGTTCTCAGAACAAATAGTTTAGCTACCTCAGGGCTGTCAAACTCCTGGCCCATGGGCCGGATGCGTCATGCTCTGGCCTCACCCACGGGGAAAAGTCCCGATGCATCACGTGACCCCAGCGTAATGACATGAATTTGACACCCCTGCTTTACATTGAGGTGTATATCAACTAATATAAGACACATGTTGTGTCTTATACTAGCTGATCAGAGGAATAAAGTTCATTTTTTTCAACTCTTTAGCACTGAGTTAGAACAAACTGAATCTATTTGCATAATTTTTAGATGCATCTTTTAAAGCAGACGACTCTAACTCCAACTGGCACAAGAGATGAACCCAAGGACTGCATGAACCCAAGGACTGAAACACTGCAGCTTTTTCATAAATTGATTGGAAAATCTTGAGTGAGTCAGAAATGAAGGAAGTGAGTATCACATTATGCCATTAATATACCGAATCAATGCATGAGTGACTGTGAACAGTGCTTACAAGTCCAGAAACGGATGCAATTGTTGCACAAAACCAAACTGTATAAAAGCCTTCCTGACCACAACAGTCACCTGCATTTTAAGTAGCCCCTGTAAGTCCAGGAGGATCCCCAGAAGTGTGCGCTGGTCTCAAATGGGGAAGTGCAATCCCATCAGGATCAAAGGTGAAAATGTCTCAGACCTCAGGGGCTCAAATAACCACAGCTATGGAATTTTGTCACGATGGAGCCCCAGTGCATTCCTCACCATATTGATCACTTCACTTCTAGTGCATCAGGTTTCTGAAACCTTTTGTTCTATTTTTATTTATAAAAAATGTTAATCTGCTTTTCAGTGTTTAAAACACCCTGAACAGAGATTTTGAAATGTCTCTTCTGAAGTAGAACAACTCCCTTAGCCATCATAGGGTTTATTTGGATTTGGTTGCATATGTGAGAATGGAATATATGCGTGCCTTGAAGCTCCTGTGAGGACTTTTCATTGTGTTATGACTGCTTAATGGCTCTTTATTAGAAATGTAAAAAGAAAAATACTCTGGAAGAAAGCATACCAAACTTATTCCATTCTGTTGTCAATCAATCAATCATACTGTCTCCATGAGGCCACCAGGAAGAAAGATCCATTACCTTTTTAATCTTTCAACCTTTCTTTTGTTCAATTTGGAGCTGGCCCTCCTCATTCTATGTGGCTACTGTTCTCAGCAAAAAAGTTGCAGGTGTAATTCAGATATCAGAAAAATGGGTTGAAGAGGCAAAAATACTCTACAATCTCCAAGACCCTTCCTATTTCTCCAGCCTTTGGAATTCCCTATTATGCCACTGAATTTCAGTTCAAGCCAAACAGTTACACTTGTTTAGTACTTGGATGGGAAATCCCAGGGCAGCTTGTTAAGACTGGAATTTGGAAAAAAAAACATATTTGGAGAAGGTGGCAGAAGTCTACTCATCAATGAATTCTTTCTTCCTGAAAGGCTCTTTAAAAATGTAAGGCGGAGAATGTATTAAAAAGTTAAGGAAAATTAGGCTTAATTTTATTTTTAAGAGAGAGAAAGTAATTTGCTCTCCCCCACCAACAAAAGATTGAAAAAAAAAATAAAGTTCATAATTTTGGATGAACTCCCATTGGCAGAAAACCATTAGTTTCAACCAAAGAATTATGGAACATAGTGACAGAATAACAGAGTTGGAAAGGACCTTAGAGATCTCCTAGTCTGACCCCCTGCTCAGGCAAGATGCCCTATGCCCTAGGGGTAACATGATTGCAGTATTCCAATATTGTCACAAAGAAGAAGGAGACAACCAGGGAAGAGAGGCGGGAAGATAAATCGAACAAATAAATAATAACAATAATAATAACCTACTTTCCAAAGTCCCATAAACAACAAAACAAAGAAACAACAGATGGAAACTAATCAAGAAGAGAAGCAAACTAGAACTAAGGAGTAATTTCTTGGCTGTGAGAACAATTAACCAATGGAATGGCTTGCCTTCAGAAGTTTGTTTGTTTGTTTGTTTGTTTTGATTTATATCCCACCTCATTTCCCCGGTCAGAGGGAACTCGAGGCGTTGATAACGTCCTTTGTAGGCTCATCCATCCATCCATCCGTCCATCCATGTAAAAAAATACTGTTATCAATGAAGATGAAATGTTGACTCCGATGACGGCAGGCGCCACCGAAATCGCACGGCTGCGTCCTGCCCGGGGTGCGTGCGCGTGCGTGCGTGTGGCCCACTAAATCTTTCACCCTCGCTCTGCTGTCTCTATCCCACAGCCCTGCACATGGCTTCGGCCCGACAGCACACCGCCTGCGTGAGTTACCTCCTGGAGGCAGGGTTAGAGGATTCTCCGGATGAAGCCGGGATGTTCGCCAGGGAGCTGGCCCAGAACGACGACCTTGTCGAACTCTTTAAGGACGACAAACTTCCTGAGAATGGGCATTAAAAGAAAACGAAAAAACAACAACACCCCAGCGCATC
>JANHGC010003863.1:101171-113618 GCA_027560395.1 Boaedon fuliginosus | reverse complement strand
GGTCCTCATTTTACCGACCTCAGAAGGATGGAAGGCTGAGTCAACCTTGAGCCTCGTGAGATTCGATCTGCCAAACTACTAACAGCGGGCAAGTCTGCGGTACTGCATTTAAGCACTGCGCCACTGAGGCGCACAGCTTCTGATGGACTGCACACCAGACTGAAGCCAGTTTGGTTAGCTGATTGCCCTTGGCCCAAATGAGGGTCCCATTCATTTTTACACCATCTGCTGTTAAGCTCACCTCTCCTTTCTTCTGCCTTTCTCATGGCTTAATAGACAGTGCATGAAACCAGCTGGCTGCTGTTATTAGCAGTTGGTTATGGAATTTCCTACTGTAGTCCCCAATACATCTTCCCATATTTGGCAAAGAAAAAGTAGGACTTACCCAACTGAGTGAAGCAGAGGAACCAGATCTTGGGTCACCTAATGGACTATGCCAGGGCTGTCAAAGCCGTGGACGGATATGTCATGCGCTAGCTATGCCCATGCCCACTTTAGCGAAGCGGGGGGGGGGGAGTTATGATACATCATGTGATGCTGCTGTGATGATGCGGATTTGACACTCCTAGACTATGCCTTGATGGTGGAGTTATTTGGGAATATTATATGATGGGTTTTATTACGTGGTTTTAGGCTTATTTGAAACAATTGGTTTTGAAGGATATCTATCTGCCTAATCCATCAGTGAGCAAACAATCTTATAATGCTTACACATCACCACCCCAAGCTATAATGTAGTTGGTTTAATTTGGGCTTAATGCAATGTATGAACTCAGACATGGGAAACCGTGGTTTCCAAGTTTTAATTCTTTGCTAATATTGTTTTTTCTTGTCTCAGTGTGTTGTGAATTGGATGGATACGCACCCAGGGTATATCTATGGTTCTATCTCACTGAAACTGCTGTGCTTTTTGCCCTATTTTTCAAGGGCAGGTCACATTCCTGCATCAAGGAGGAACTTTTATTATTGTTTTTAATAGCCTTGGAAATAATGAAGTAATGTAATAAAATTAACAGACGGGGCAGGGAAGAGTTTTCACTTGATTTTCTCCCATTTTGG
Organism: Boaedon fuliginosus; assembly: GCA_027560395.1. Classification (NCBI taxonomy): domain Eukaryota; kingdom Metazoa; phylum Chordata; class Lepidosauria; order Squamata; family Lamprophiidae; genus Boaedon; species Boaedon fuliginosus. The sequence continues at coordinate 112,559 of JANHGC010003863.1, read as the reverse complement.
CAGCATGTGTGCGTTTGTGTGGGAGGTGGGATTTTACTTTTATAGATGTGTTAAGCTGATCAGAGGCTTTGCCTGCTGATTTCCCTTTGTTTCCCACAGGAAAATCATTCTGCCGCTGATATTTGGTGGCATGATCCTGAGGGAGTTCTATGGACCCCCAAATGGGGTTAAGGCTGCCTGTGGCCTATACTAAAGTTGCATGGTTTCGCTGAGGAGATATCTAAGGCTGCTGTTTGAAGTGGCTGGTGGACATTCTCCAAGCATAGCCTTGCTCATTTTTTTTTGCAGCAAATTTAATCTTGTGAGTCTCTGCTATCCCTACCCTACTGGACAGCATTACCTGTGGAGGTGTGACGTAATCTGCTGTATCCATAATGCGGTTGCTGTAGTTGCCAAACCCTTTCACTTTTGTCACAACAGAGGATTCAATGGAGGTGTCCCTTATCTGGTAGGCCTTCTCATGCAGGAACACCCATCTGTGGAAAAGAGATATTTCAATACAGTAACTCTTCTATGGCTAATGGAAGGTACAACTTCTGTCCTGTTCCCAATGTTGCTGAATTTTAGGGCACCACCAGAATCCACACCCTCATCCTTGCCTGAAGATAATTTGTTGGGCACTTTAGTTCAGCTGTATTTGGAAATCCACAGATCTCCCACCTGCTGCATTATGGGAAAATGCAACATGGCAAAAACCCTGCTCTAATTATTATGAAATGGCTCCTTACACAAACTAGATCCATAACTTCTCACCCTTCTCCTTGGCTTTGAATGACCACTCTAGCTCTTCTCAATTAATAGTCCCTGGATGGCATCCTCTGCTCCCTAACTTCCATCATGGCTTATTTGGACCTATTTTAATTGTGGCCAACCCATTCATCTAGTGCACTGTTTCTCAACCTCTGCAACTTTAAGATGTGTGAACTTCAATTTCAACTTCCAGAGAAACACTGATCTAGAAATACCAGTTTGATGAAGCATACCCTAGGTTTCATTAAGGTGTTGTGTCTCCCAACCCTTCATACAGCATTAATAATGATGAAATGCCATTTGTTTTCAATTTTTACCTGTTGAGAAGTTTTAGACATCTATGACCTGACTGCTGTAAACCACTCTTGTCTAACTTCAGGAAACTAACTTCCAAGGGTGAACTAGATTCATCCTAGTTTGTAATTCAGCCATTAAGCAAGCCTATACAAAACCCTGTTTTGTTGAAATATAAGTAAATTGATTCTACAGACAGCTAGTCCGATAGACTATCACCTGGAATTGGCCATTAAAGGATGTTAAAATTACACTTTTACTAACCTAATCAGGCCATTCAGCACATTCACCTTACTTCTTGATGTGCACTGCCCTCTAGTGTACAGAAAGAACTTACAATTCATTGGACTCAATTAAAAACTCAGCATTGATTTCCACAAGAACAAGCACACATGCAGATTGTCAGCGTTGATAAAATTATCTCTTGAACTCAGGTACTGAAGAGTAAGCTCCCCTGGTTTTAATTAAACTTACTTCTGACTAAGAACAGGCACTTAGGAATGGAAAGGGTAACATGATTAACCAAATTGCAGATTATAGAAGAAAGAACCCCTCTGATAATTAGTCTGATTTCTCACAGGCAACAGGGTGCATTGTGCTGATAATGTATAAGCATTTAAGATGTGTTTTTTTAATGGAATCTGCGATGCCTAATTCTGATTCCATCACTTCCTCTGGCAAAGTATTCCGATTGCCAATTATTTTGTCTATGAAATATTTATACCAAACTTCTAATTCAAATGCTCACTGCTGGATTTCACTCTGCCTGTCTAGATTTTTTTTTAAAAAAAGAAAAGAAGCCATGCGACAACTCACAGAACTTGTGAGCAAATGTAGTTGATGCTATCCAGTTTGCATTGGAAGAATTTTTGAGCATCATAAGACGGAACAAAATCCCCATGAAGTATCAGATACCACACATTCAAGGCTGGAAGGCCACTAATGGAACAAATTCAATTACAGCCTTTTTTCCTTCCTACCTCCAGATCCACTGAGAACTTGGTAAAATGCTAAACACCATTAACCACAATTATCTTGAAATCAAACTACCCTTTCAGCTAAATGTTCCTGCATTTACTTCTCTCTTTCGTCATCATGGGACAACACAATCCATATAGGCTGAGGGTCAGCAACCTGCAGCCCGGAGCTGCATGCGGCTCTTTGGGCCCTCTGTTGCAGCTCCCTATCACACTGTTGCAGCAAAGGGATGAAAGAACTGTCACCCTGTCATGGCAGTGGCATGGCCGGAGACTTAGTATGGGAGTGAAGTGCCCCTGCACTTGCCTTTGTGCGGCAATAGCATTCTGCCTTTGTTGCAGTACATTTGCTATTGCCACCAGAAAAGAGGGCTGGGAGAGAACAACGGGGGCAGATTTTGTTAGGTGGAGGCCATTCCCCAGGCCTGGCCTTCCTCCTCCCTTGCTGGGGCCAAGAGAAAGAAAGGGGTGGTGTGGGGAAGCGCTCCCCTCCCCCGCTGAGCACTGAGCACAACAGCCCAGCAGGAGGGGGAGATGGCTCGGCAGAAGCACCCTCATTGGCAAGTTGGATGGCGGAGAGGCATGGCCTGGCTCTCACAGTGAGCCTCCAGATGCAAGCTGCCACCTTTGAAACATGCCACTTTCTGTTGCCTGTGCCTTTCCTGATCTCTGCTCTTTCACCCCAGCAAGAGCTATGTTTCTTTTTCCTGTGCCTTCCCTAGGCAGTGATGGCTGGGGCCGTGTGTGTGTGTGGGGGGGGTGGCAGCAGAAATGTCAGGGCTGCTCCCCCACTCAGGAAGCCGGGCCTGGAGGAGAAACAGTTGCCATCGAGCACCGGAAGGCCAGAAGACATGTGTTTCCAGCACACGCTCCTCTGTCCCGAAGTAGGATTGAGTGGGAGGAAGGGAGCAGGGGGAAGAGGGAAGGTAGGAGGGAAGGAGAAGCCCAACTGGCTTTCCTTTGGTGTGGGGTGTGGGGTAAGATCCAATACCCACTCCATGGCTTGCCCGCTGCTCTTGCAGTGCCTTGTGCAGCACAGCGAAAGTGTGCTTCACAATGGGGGAGACCTGATCCCCTTCTCCTCTTGGAGCCCATTACAACACAATGCGACTTTGCCCCACTCGCCCCTAGCAACTCTCTCTCTCGGGGCAGAGAGCAGGTTGCGCATCCAGCCCCAACAAAGCCGCATGTAGCCACCCGCCAGTTCCTGCCAGTTAGGCAGTGAGAGAGAGATGGAGACAGATTCAACTCGATTCTGCTGTTTCGTCCCATACTTTGCCTGCCAAGCACCTTTGGGGGCGCCCAGAGACTATATTTTCTGGACACTTTGGACCGAGTTGCAGGATGCGTATGTGTGCCTGGGTGAGTATGCTGCATGATGCTTCTCTGAAGAGCATGCGGTGATCTAAGGCGGCAATCTCATGGCGCTGTGATGTAACAGCCTGATAGTCACTCCTTTTGCAATGCAAGGTTTATTTTTGTATCTTTCCAGAGACAGAGAGAACGTGGTTGAATTTCCTTACTGTTATTCCTTAGGTGTGTGGGATGGGAAGTGGAGGTTGGGAGTGGGAAGAACGGAGGGAGAGAGCAAGAGAGAGAAAGAGAGATGAGGGAGAGGGGGGATGAGAGGGAGAGGGGGAGAGAGGGAGATGAGAGGGAGAGGGGGAGAGAGAGAGTGGGAGACAGAGAAAAAGAGAAAGATGAGAGGAAGAGAGATGAGGGAGGGAGGGAGAGGGAGGGAGAGAAAAACAGAAAGAGATGAGAGAGAGAGAAAGAGAGAGAGAGACAGAAAGAGAAATCAGAGAGAGATAAACGAGAGGGAGAGAGAGATACAGAGGGTGATGGAGAGGGAGATAAAAAGAGAAGGAGAGATGAGAGAGATGAGAAAGAGAAAAAGAGATAAGAGAGAAGGAGAAAGAGAGGGAGAAAGAGAGATGAGAGGGAGGGAGGGAGACAGAGAGACAGAGAGAGGGAGATACCTATTTCCCATAGAAAAGAAAACATGGGGAGCCACAAAACCTGGGTAAGTATGGCTGGGAGGGTCATGTGCTTGTGTGGTATTCAACTGGTTCGGCCCGGTTCAAGTGAACTGGTGGGGATAATTTTAAGTGGTTCAGAGAACCAGTAAATACCACCTTTCTCATTTCCCTATTAAACCAGGAATCCTCTCTAATCGTGAGGAGAAAGAGCAGCCAGTGTGAGAGAAGGAAACTTCTCTTTCTCTTCTGCGGGCAGCTGCAGCTCCCTTTCTCATTTCTCTGTTAAGCCAGGAATCCTCTCTAATGGAGAGGGGAAACAGAACAGCCAGCGTGAGAGAGACAATCCAGGCTGGAAGGGACCTCAGAGGTCATCTAGTCCAACCCCTTTATCCAGCAGGAAACCTTATGTCATCTGGGTTATTTTGGTGCCTGGCCATGCCCACCCAATCACATGACCACCAAGCCACACCCATCAAGCCATGCCCACAGAACCAGTAGTAAAAAAAATTGAATCCCACCACTGAATCAGATCATAGTGCTTAAGACAGGTCTACTATTTTAAACTTGTCCCTAACCTAAACACTGGAATGCGGTGCCCTACCTTATGAATTCCAGCTTTTTAGTAGTACCATATTCTACTTATATTCTTCTTTTTCCTTTACTTTATACATTTCTTAGATGGATTATGGATGCAGAGAGATTGATTGGTTATATAAACCATAACTAGAGAGTAAAACAAAGAAGTAAAAATGACAAGCATCCCAGGCCCAGAGGCAGTACTACTAAGATATTCTCTATTCTAATTTGATCAGCTCGTGATTCCTGTATCTCTCCAAAGTCTATTTTTCCCCAGTTATCAAATGATATCAAACAGGAGAATACAGTAATTTATACACAATGCATAAATAGGCTGTGAAGGCATAGCTGTCTAAATAAATAATTTCTTAAACCAATACTGCAATTATAGCCACAGACTGTAATTAACTCAGACTGTAATTAATTAAAAGGGAGTAATCCACCATTTAATATGGATCCAGTTGAAATACTGAAGAAAACATAAGCATTATTTGGGATACAGTTCCAAGTCTAGATGTCTTAGAGTAAGCCCCACTGAATTGAACAAAACTTTAGATTTCAGTAGACATAGGCTGCATGGATTATTTTGTTAAACTTTTAAGTATAAGAATAAAAAGAAAACTATGTAATAGGTTATAATCCTAAATCTTCCCTAAAAAAAATTAACCTGTCTAAGCATAGTACAACATATGTTTAAATAGTTATACATTGAATTACACTATTAAGATATCTTTTTCCAAAGCTAAATCCAGAGAAAGTATTATGAGTTACCCTCAGAGTGTTTCTCATGATGAATCTTGTTCAAGACATATGCTCATTTTTAGAGGGTTTTCCATTACTCAGATTTAAATCTATAATATCAATTTGCTTTTGCACATTTTATTGCTTAGAACAAAAATGGTTTCACTAAGAGTGGCGCTCACAAACCACTTGCCTATATTATCTAGGAACAACTGAAAAAAAAGTTCAACATCCCACTCACCCCAGCTGTCTTTAAAATGGGGAGTATTATTATTTGAATTCATATTACTGAATACAGTACTTTGTAAACCTATCCCCCATTGACTTGTCTGTTGGAACAGCTCTGCATGTACAGACGCCCAGGTCAAATACAAAGTTGTACGCATCACTGAAATCAATAGGCAATTATAAGACACTCCTGGATTAAGAAGCATGCAATGTATTCTATGTAGCAATTGAAGTGCAACCACATCAGATAAGACTGTTCATATGAAAATCATGTGGGCAAGCTAGTGGCAAAAATAAATTATAGCCTTCTGGAATCCAACAATTCTAGGGTATATAACAGGAATGTGTTATTCATCTAGCCAGTTGACAGCCTAATGGAAAAATAGAAATGGGGTTACATTGTATACGGTGGACATCTATTTTGATAACTAAATTAAGGCCCACACAGCAAACAAGGTGACTGGAACAAAACACTAAATATTGGTATGGCTTATTGCTCTCCTTCTCATTATTTAATATACCATATCATAACGTTTTGACTGATTTCTTCATATTTTGTGTTAATCAACTAAATTGAGAAGTTTTCTTTCATTGGACAAGGTTTATTGGCTTAGTATTTTCTATGTTAAAGAGATACGGAGCATCTTAATCATACTGAGTCATCCAAATTGAATTTTAAACAACCTCCAGTCACAATTCTATTTGAAATTCTTTTCCCTCTTTCCAAATAGTAGCTCATGCCTTTTTCACTGTTCCATTTCTAATTTCTATGATAACTCTGTTTATGCACAAAACATTCAAAAATGGCTGTCACAGAAAGTGGCATCAATGCAATATGATCAGAACAAATCTTTCTATTCCATAAGCTCTAAAAAATCCATGAGTAAATTGGTTTTACCTGCATCTTAACTAAGCAAGAGTTGCTCCTCAGAATTTTATTATCATTTTTTTAAAAAAAAAAATGAAATAGGTGTTTTCATTAACATTCCGCAAAAGTTTCTAATCCATTCAAACAACATTTTAGGAAAATCTTGAAGCATAAAAAGTGTTTGTGAGTTTAATTGTTAAAAATAAGCTTGTTACTTTTTGGAGGCTTTTAAGAAAACTAACAGCCAGTGTCCTGGGAAAAGGAAGGGGAAATCTTTTTTTTCAGCAAGCAGGTATGAAGCCACAAAACCAATGGAGAACTTCTGGGAAAATTTATTTGCCACTTATTTTGCCATAGGGCTAGTCTAGGCAGCTTACAATAACAAAAAGGAAGAAAAATGAAACAGAACAGAAGTAAAATAATAGAACAATAAAGTAAATAATGACAAAGGAACACAATGAGAATAAATACTTCAATATACTAACCAAGGAATGGATGGGTGGAGACCAGGCAGCTGCGGGGGGAGAGGGGAGTCTGCCATCAATCTAGCAGCCACCTATAAATAATTGCAAGAAAATATTATCCTAAGTATAGTTTTGTATCTGTAACTAGCTGATTACTTGGCTTTGCCCAGGTCTCCTTCCCAATCCCTGGCCTCACCGTTCTTTCTATAGTCGGGCATGCTGGGTCTCCTACTTCTTGGTCCCAGATGGGTGGGGGCATCCATCTCGGGGGTATCCAGCCAAGCTTGTCTGATCGAGGGAGGGTTGCTTTTTCTCTCCCCTCCACACCCAAGCAAAGGAAGCAAAGGGAGACCTACAGCACACTTTTCCTATGTAAAGTCCCCCTGTCTTCCCAGGATGCCCCTCAACCTACTCAGCTTCTGATAATGGCAGCTGTTCTGGGCTGCCAGCATGGGTAGAGGAAGCCCTGCCTTTCCCCAGGTAAAGAGTCATCATGGCCTCCCCAGGGAGCGTGGGTGGAGTGGTGAGGCATGTCGCAAGGATGGCCCTTTTCTTTGGCCATGCTGGCCAGCCTGGTGCCCCTTCCGTGGCTGGAACAAAGAGGCAGCAGCAGTGGTGGTTGCCTTGCAACCAGCTTCGATATCCAGGAGATTTTTACAGACATCCACATGAAGCCTTTGTGGGCTGTCCCTGGCTGCCAGTCTGGGAGGAGGAGGTCCTGCCTTTTGCTGGGGAAAGAGGCCCTGTGGCCTCCCAGGAAGCACAGGTGGAGCTGTGAGGTGTGCCTCCCTCCCTCCCTTCCTCCTCCCTCCCTCCTTTCTTCCTCCCTCACTTCTCTTTCCCGCCATCTTCCTTCCTTTGTTCATCCTTCCTTCCTCCTCCCTCATCTCCCATCTTCCTTCCTAATGCTGCAATTCCCAATGTTCTTTGTCCAACTTGCATGCCTTCTCTCTATTGGCTAGAGACCGTCCAATTTGCATGCATTGCCTGCACATGTGCAGTAGAGTTTGGTAGTTGGGCAGAGAGAGGCGGTGTGAGTTCGGCACTCTTTTTGGGGGGTGCAGAACCCCCAAAGGCATTTGTGACCCCCCCCCCAGTGTTTGTCTCAGGAGTGCAAGATATGTGCCTGGCAAGTTTGGGCCACATTGGTGCAGGCGTGGAGGACCCTATTCAGCATATATTCACAAGCCCACTCACAAACCCACACACCCACATTTCTCTTTTATAGATATAGATTGTCATATGGTTCAATGAAATATTTACACAAGGTAGTAAAATAACCTGATTTTTAAAAATATTTTGGGTTCTTCATAGTTCTGATTTCTAAGAGATTTTTTTAAAAATATTTTTTTATTAATTTAAGATTGAGTTTATTGCCTTCTGGCTTTTGGGTAAATGGGGAGAGGGTATCTTGGTTCTCCGGGGTCTTTCAGAGACTATGCATGAGTGGAAATAGAATCCCACCGTACTCTCAAATGTGTATGTGACATTCAATCCTTACTTCAGGCATTTGGGTAAAGAGTTGTGGGTATGAAGGATGCAGTCCTGTATATGAGGACATTGGTGATTTAGAAATCTGCCTCATATCATGTTTTAGTAACTACATTATATACAGCAACCATTTATGGCTGCAAGAATCTAGACATAAACTAGATAGTAGCAAAAAATATTTTCTGTAGTTCTTTGCTCCCATTAAATGGTTGTCTGCATCATTACTGTGCAGATATAATAATTCTATACCCTACAAATATATTGATTGTGTGTTTGTGGCTGTGGCTGTGTGCTTGTGCAAATGTTTATTATACACACACACTTTGCTTCTGAGGTATAGCATAAGTTGGTATGAAGTGCAAAGCTTGCTGTCTATCAAAAAAGGCTAAGTAATAAAAAAAAATGCTTACTAGAAAAGATAGGCTTTTTTCAAGAGCTATGCATCACTTTAGTCAATGCTGAGCCTCTTCCCCCCCTTCTCTGAACTGCTTAGAGAATCAACAGTCTGGCTGGTAAACCATCTGTTTGCTGGTGCTGAAGTGCTTGGAAAATTGGTTAGCTGATTGGTTTCCTCTCCTCTATTCCTAAAGGCAGTCCTAATTTAGGCAGCTTTTACAACCTTTCCAGCACCCTCCTTATGCCCATAATTATTACTGTCATGCTCCATTTGCCTCTGCCCACTGATTCCAATGCACAATGCTTAAATTGGACTCTAATGCAGAACAAAATGTAAGCCATCTCTCTCTTGCTCCTAGCATCACCTATCACAATAGATTTCTTCTAAGTTGAATGATTTTCCTCATATTAAGCCTGAATACTGGTAAGGCAAAGAAATTTGTCACAGCAAAATTAGGAGGGAAAATGTTACTAATAAATATATGTGAGTAGAAAGCTGAATGTCAAATTGAAGTGGAAAAATAGATCGTGATGATGCGGTGCAGAAAAGAGTATCTGATGAAATATTTAGTGCAACAAATAAGAGAATGTCTTTGCAAATCTCTAGTGTATCCAGAGATAGGAACATCCATAGGATACTCGTTATTTTGACTTTCTGGAAATGACCTCAAACTGTAAAGATTTCTTTAAAAAACCTGGAACAAACCAGATTTTGTTTCAAATACTGTGAGCTAGAAAGAGTCATCCCCACAGAAAAGAAAATGAAAGACTCAGGGTCTCACTGTATGGTGTTTACCAATTCCAAATAACATTCCAAGTAATGTTTTCCTTCATTTTATTAGGTAAAAGGACTCCACTATTTTTTCTGGAGTAGCTGAGTCTTTTTTCTTTCTTTATCTGTAAAGAATCCACCACCAGGTACAGTGAAATGCAACAGGATTGTACATAGAAAAAAGTAATGTATTCTCCAAAATGATAATGCAGAGAGTATTTGGGGTAAATATATGTAACCTAAACTCTCCAAAAACAGACTCCTAGACATGCAAAAGGATGTGTGTGTTTACAATGATTATCTTAAGTCTTTTACAGACATTTACACATACCCATGTAAGACATCCTGCCTCAAAATCTTGTTATCAGCCTTCCAGAATCTTCCAGATGGTCTTATAAAATTGTGTTTCTTAATAAGTAACAGGATAAGTAATTATGAAGGGAATGTAATCATGGCAACCATTTTAAATTTTAATTCAGTTTAAATCATAGGTTTAAATCACAGGGATGCAGAAGAACCATCTAGTCTAGGGGTCTCCAATCTTGTCAGCTTTAAGATTTGTGGATTTCAGTTCACAGAATTGAATGCTGGCTGGGGAATTCTGGGAGTCAAAGTCCACAAGTCTTAAAGCTGCCAGGTTTGGTGACCCTGATCTACTCTGACCTTTGCAATCTGCAGAAAAACTCATTCAATCATAAAAAAGGTAGTCCAGCCTTTTCTTAAAACCTAGCAGAGATGGAAAACATAGAACCTCCATATTAAAAAATCATTTAGTTTTTTCCCTGGCTATTATGTCTCAGAGTATATTCCCCAGTATGTCAATCAAGACCAGGCATGAAACTATGTTCAGCAAAAGTTGTATATCCCTGATTTAGAGATATTATAGCTGGGATAGATAACTCTGTCCAGCTACTAGGTCTATGAATTGGCTCTTATTTAATTCAAATTATTGAAATAATAAATTCAGGTCAAACATTTGAATCACATTTATGCTTTAAACTGAATTTGCATTGACTTTGAAACACTATTTAAACTCTTATTTAAAAAAATATTTCATTCTGTTTACAAATTTCCTTTACATAATCTAATACACATCATCTCCAAAGCACAGGAAAAGGTAGGGCCAATGATTTCAAAGGAAATCATTGAAATCCCAAATGCTGTCACAAATCAGGCTGATGGAAGAGCACAAAATTAATATCTCTACAAAGCCTAAAGTATCAATTTTACCTCTTATCCCCTAACTCTTCATAAAATAAAATAATAAAAAATTGGTGAGTTAAAACTGCCTACTTTGTTGAAGTCATATTGCCATTGGAAGTCCCCAACAGAATGTATCTCCTAATATGAAAAAAAGAGAAAAACCTCACCCTTTCCTGAAATGGAGTTTAAAGGGTAGCCAAGAACATCCATCTATCTATCTACCTATCATCTATCAAACTTATTTGCTGCCCATCACACACAGTGGTGGGATTCAGCTGGTTCTGTCAGGGATTTATATGCCAACTCTACAAATTTAACATTGTAATTAACCTAATCATAGGATTAGTTTACATTTAAAACTCCCTCCTAGATGTGTTTATGGCTAAAGTGCCAGCCAGAGGGTATAAATAGGGCTTCACTGAGGTGATTCTCTGATTCCTTGTCACAGTCTCATGGCAGATACCTCCACAGGGAGGAGACAGGAGTCTATCATAGGATCTGGTTATGGGGGACATAGTCATCCAACCCTTGTCATGGACGGATCATTCCCTTATAAGAGTGGACTTCCTGATAGCCACCCCCCGCCGCAGGGAGGCGGAACCGACTAGGAGGTTCCGCCCCAGGCGCCTGATGGACCCAATTGGGTTTC
>JANHGC010003863.1:50591-65513 GCA_027560395.1 Boaedon fuliginosus | reverse complement strand
CTCAAGAGCAGCGCCTTCCCGAGGATGGAGCCCCTGACGCATAATTACCGCCACCCCACCACCCCTGCCCTGGCGTCATGGCTGGTTCACCACCTGAAACCCAGTTTATTACTGAAAATATTTTTAAAATGTAGACATTTGTTTCATCCTGCCTTTTTAATATCATATATGCTTTCAGGTCTTAATAGAGAGTGTTTAATACTAAAAGTTTCATCATAGCTTCCGTCTGTCACATGAAACCTGCTTAGTTCTTGAGGGCTATATATGGTAAATGAATGTACTGCAGATTGAACCACATTCTGTATACATTGTTGTCACATTGCTCAAGTGTTCCTAGTGGCGAGCATACATTCGCAATAGTGATTTGAAATTGAAGTTGACCTGTATGGCAAAACAGTACAAGTTTTCTTTTTTTGTCTGTTTGAAAACTGAAGGCAACTTAAATGGAGTCTCCTCTAATTTTATTCTCCAAAAGAATAACATGTTAAATAGGTAGGCAGAGAAAAAATACTTGACCCAAAGTTACCCAATAAACTCTGTAATTGAGAGAGGTCTTCATATATCCAACACCTTAATAACTGCACTATGGCAGCACATCCCTTAATTTATACAGCAACTGCCGAGCAAAGACAGTTTCATATGTTTTATGTAGCATTCATATAATAAAAAATGAGATTAATAAACCAGAGTTAAATTCTTAAAAGGAAAAAAAATAATCTGTATATATTAAAGGAGATATGCAGGATGTTATACAATTTGGAACCAAAACTAATAGTAATCTTCAAAATGTGTTTAATATTCTATTAGACTTTCAGGGGCAGCTATTGGGAGAAGTGGAAGAAGTTATTAATGTTTTTATTTATTATTACTTTTATAAATCATCACAATCCTAAAGGATTCCTGACACTTCACAAATTCTTCACAAATAGAACATTAAACACACACAATCCAATTAAATAAACATAGAATACAAATCATTTAAACAACCAATCTGTAATACCTAGTATCAAATGCCTTCTGGAAACACACTTTCAGCTGTTTTCAGAAAGCAGTGAAAATGGTAGCTGACCTAATGTCCACTGGGAGGCCATTCCAAAGAACTGAGATTGCCCCTGAAAAATGTTACTTCTGTAGCCTTACTCACTAAAATAGAAAACTAGTAATGGCTTCCTTCAGCTGTATCAAATTGGCCAATCAGTTCCAGTGGGAGAATGGAATTTTGCAGAGTTTGGCTTTCAAGCCATTTAGGGCTTTGTAAATTAGCACCAGAACTTTAAATTGCACTGTTGACAACCAGCAAAGAGTCTAAATGCTGGCCAATACACAAGTTGATTTTGATTTGAACTGATTTGGAATCAGTTGAAGCTTCTGACTTACCTTGAAAGGCAATATAAAGCTATGTGAAGAAACAAAGCTGCTCGTCCAGGAAAACACCCAAGTTACAGTTTTGTCCTTTTCTCTTTCCTTACTTCTCATGAACCACCACTAGAGCATGCTTAGAATGGTGGTGAATATATAGTTACTTCATCTTGCTCCAGACTGAAGGGTATCATCAACCCAGCCTGAAAAAGTGATGTAAATCAGCATGTTGCAATTTATTGATGATAGTGACTTCAATCTGCTGAACCACCTCTCCTAGTGGCGCCATGTAAATATTACTGTAAATAGGAGTAAGGAGAAGACTGATGAATACTGTGGTTGATAATATCAATTTTCTTAACTTGGATATGTTTTTTAATTAAATATTTTTATATAGATTCTGAAAATGCTCAACAGCAACACAGAGAGCCCTTACCTGATCTGGAATAATCGGACAAGAGTTGAACTCCTTGAATTCTTGGAATCTCAGCAAGAAAGCATGATTAAAACAGTGAGGCATTTTTTCAAAATTGTTAGAATGGCATGTTGGGGGAGTCAGTGTAATACTGTAAGGTGCATATGCAAGTTATGGGTGCTGCTTTTTCCAGAATGAATAAATTATTTTCATATGTACTTGGCTATAATGTATATTGATTATTTTAATATGAAAAAACTTTGTGAAAAACATCTTGAGTTTTTTTGCTCAACAAAATATATATCTGAATTTGTTGAACATGTTCATATTTTTTTGGGTATATTTTTATAATGACCCACACAGATACAGTGAAACTTCCATTTAAGAGACAATTGAATCTTGAATGCAACAGATTGGTCTGCCCAGACATCTTGAAATAATAAAACCTTTCCATCCAAAATAATTTGGAAGAAGCATTTAAATCTGTATTCATTTGACATCATATTTAGCAATTTTCATCATTTGCATAGTGACATTATTATATGCATGGCATAAATGCAAATCAGTGATGTCATTGCACAAATGCAGTAAATGGCATAATTTGTGATTTAATTAACATTTGGGAATACATCCAGTTCCCATCAATTAATCTGTTAAATTGTGGTTTCACTGCACCTTTTGTATAGTTTAAAATTGTTGGTATTTTTGTTTGTCTTCCAATATATACCATATTTTTGGGTGTATAAGGCGCACTTTCCACCCCACCAAAAAGTGGGTAGAAATCTCTGTGCATCTTATACAGCGAATGTTGCTAAAGCCCTGCCCACCTGCCGGCCCCCACCTGCCAGCCTCTGCCTCCCAGCAATTTGCCTCCTTGCAGCAAACAGCAAACACCCTATTTCAGCTTCAGCACAGCCTGATTAGCACAAACAACTGATTGTCGGTTTCATCAGCCTCCCCACAATCAGCTGTTTGAGGCTACAGGGATGCCACTGCGTATTGCCACCTCTGCGCACCCCATTTTTGGCCTCCATATCCCATTTTTGGTCCGCGCACTCCATTTTCATCCATGCACCCAATTTTCCACGCGTTCTGATTCCTGTTGTCCAGAACAGGCTGAAAACAGGGCATGCAGAGGTTGAAAACGGAATGCAGAGGCCAAAAATGGGGCGTGCAGAGGTGGCAATAGGCTGTGGCAGTGGTGGGGAACCTTTTCAGGTCCATGTGCCAAAAGCGTATGTGTGCATGTGTACATCCTGTGCATCCATGCACGATCCCCATGTGCACACATGCGATTTCCTTGCACATGTGCACACGCCCCCTGCATATGTGCACACGCTTTCCCCCTCTGTGCACAATCTTCCCTCTTCTGACAAACAAATGATCGGGGTTTCCCCGCCAATCAGCTGTGCTTCAGAAGAGGGAAGAAAAGCAAGTAATAGAGGTGGGTGGGAGGGCTTTTTTGCAAGCCATGAATCGCAGGAGGCATGTATGCCTATGCATGGGGCGAGAACTCACATGCCAGGAGGAACGGCTCTGCGTGCAGCCATAGGTTTGCCACCATGGGGCTATGGCAATCCGTGCAGCCTGAAACAGCTGGTCATGAGGAGGCTGATCCAATTGATAATCAGCTGCTTGTGCTAATCAGGCTGTGCTGAAGCTGAAACAGGCTGTTTGCTGTTTGCTGCAAGGAGGCAAATTGCTGTAAAATGAAAACATATTTTCCTATTTTTTCAGGTTACAAATTGTTTTTGAATGTTGAATTAATTATTCTGGGGTAACAGGTAAAAATTTCATTCATCCTATTCGTCTTTAATAGGCTACTAAGTACAAACATCTCTGAAATCAAACAAATGACATATATTATCTTGATGATGTGAAATCCTTTAAAATATTTTTGAACTGATGTTTTTGTACTTGTTATAGTTATTATTAGAACTTCATAGCATTGACCTTGTCACAGCGTTGAGTATTCACAATATTGGCAAGAAAAATAAGTTATTTTAAAAACCTGTAGTTTAATTCTCTCAGTGCTTATTTCTCTTTTTACTATTACTTTTATTGCCTCCAAGACCACAATATTGGCAATATTGGCTACCAAAACTTTTCTTCAGAACCCTCACCTGTTTATTTCTGCTTATTACAATTTTTTTTTTCAAATTGGAATAAAAAGTATGTCAACTTGGCATAAAAATACTGTATTTTACAATTAACGTACATGGATTTTGGGGAAAAATCTATAAACGCAATTAAAAATATATGTTCAGAACAGACGGCGAAATGGAAATACAACAAAAATAATAATAATATTAGGACAGGTACGAGACAAGTCTGCCCTCTCTCACCTTTGTTATTTATTTTAACTCTAGAAACCTTAACAAGGAAAATTAGGCAAGAGGCATGATGATAAAGAAGGAAGAATACAAAGTACACAGGCATTTGCTGATAACTTGGTGTTTATATTGAAGGACCCTCAAGAATCTGGACCTAAATTGATAAAAAGTATAGAAGAATATGGGACAGTAGCAGGCCTAAAAGTAAATGGCTTCATGGCTTAGGGGCGGGATACCTTCGAGACCGCCTGCTGCTACCATATGCCTCCCAGTGCCCAGTTAGATCTCATAGGGAGGGCCTCCTCCGAGTACCGTCCGCCAGGCAGTGTCGACTGGCAGGGCCACGGGCGAGGGCCTTCTCTGTGGCAGCTCCGTCCTTATGGAATTCGCTCCCCGCGGAGATTAGAACCATCCCTAGCTTGCCAATATTTTGCAAGGCTTTGAAGACCTGGCTTTGCCGGCAAGCGTGGACTTAATCACCTGTCCCCCCACCCTCGAGTATGATTGAGTGAGCGAATGTGTTTTTGATTTTTATTGTATAGGTCAATGTTTTTATTGTACTGTTATGCCACCTCAAGTTCCCCAATATGGGTGAAGAGAGGCGGGATATCAATCAATCAATCAAATAAATAAATAAATAAATAAATAAATAAATAAATAAATAAATAAATACCCAGCTTTATATACCCTTAGTCCCATGTTCATTTTTAACCATGGTCAACAGATTGTTTATGTCACTTGAACACTGTGGCTGGTCACTTCTGTTTATGCTACCTGGAATTTGAAACTAATACCTAACTTTGATTTCAAATTCATGGCAGGACTTACAAGAAATGGATGTTGTTCCAGCTACAGGTGATTAAGAACCGAGTGCAATGGAGGAAAGTAATACAATGTTATCTCATTTACTGTGCTTTTTAACTTAGTAACTGTTTATCAGGATACATAAATATTGAAGGTGGTTTTTAATTATATCCAATAAAAGAATCTCAAGCCATGAACCCATAGGCCTTCATAAATAAGATATACCTGACTGCAGCCTATTCACAGAGAAACAAACTAGTTTTATAATCAAATACTAACTTCTAATGAGTAGAATTACCTATTTAGAAAATCACATTCAGTAAGTTTCATCAAAATCTGATTAAAATGAGAAAAATGAAATTATTTTGTTGCTCTTACTCAATGCAAATGCTAATATAGAATATATTATTTTAGACAAATGGTTTCCCAGTCTCTTTTTGAAAGGTTTAAGTGAGGGAGCACTCACAACTTCTGAAGACAAGTTATTCCATTGGTTAATTGCTCTCACCATTAGGAAATTTATCCTTAGTCTTAGGTTGCTTCTTTCCTTAGTTAGTTTTCAACCATTATTTTTTCTCTTGCCTACAGGAGCTTTGGAAAATAGATTGACCCCATCATCTTTGTTAATTGATCAAAGGAAGAAAGGAATAACACAAAATAATTTATACCTTTAAATGTAAATCAGGGCAAAGCCATGTATAGTAGCCAAGCATAGGGAATGGGATTTTGATTCTTATTATGATTTAATTCTACAGGGAAATACAGAAAAAGAAATTATTGCTCTATTAAGTATTTGTATTTATACCCTTTTACAGGTGGGATATTTTCTTATCCTATAATATAAAATGCCAACTAA
The DNA here is from genome assembly GCA_027560395.1 of Boaedon fuliginosus. Taxonomy (NCBI): domain Eukaryota; kingdom Metazoa; phylum Chordata; class Lepidosauria; order Squamata; family Lamprophiidae; genus Boaedon; species Boaedon fuliginosus. The sequence goes on along the minus strand of JANHGC010003863.1, from coordinate 59,746 downwards.
AAATATAAATGAAGCTGATAACATCAGTTCTCTTACTAATGTTCTCTTCTTTATAATGGAACCATACAAAACATTTAGAAAAATACCTACAGATACCAAGTGCAACAGCTACCGGTATATTTGTTTTTATGAATGCAATTATTTAGCATCCCCTCCTGCCCCACTATTTATGTACTTAGCCTACTCTTTGGCATCTTTTCAAGAACAGACTGAATTGTTTGATTAACAGAATGATTTTTCTCTCCTTTCCTCATACCTCATTATAATTTTATTATTTGATCCATTCCTTCAGGTCCATCTGACTGGGTCCTGTGGGATTGGGCGGCATACAAATAAAATAAAATAAAATAATAAATGATTATTGTTTATTCCCTTTTCTCATTTCCTTCTTAACTTTTAAGCTATTCTCTTAATAAATGGTTATTTTGGGTGATCATTGCATCACCATCAACAAAAATATTACAGACAATAGAAGAAGAGAATACAGCTTTAAAGAACCATTGTATAAAGCATTGAATTGAAAGTATGAAATAAAACCTATTTTAAATAGCAGAATGCCTCACTATTTTCTTTCCATCATATGTAGAAAATTGTGTGTGCATATACAGACTCTCACACATACTTGTGCATGCTCAGAATCTACAGTACCTTTTAAGACAAGTTTGCCAATAGAAATGATTGGCCCCACTCTGCTGCTTCAGGCAGCCTCTGCTATGTGAAGTGAAACAACTTTTATTCTGTTCCCATGGACCAGTGAGTGCATCCCTATATTTCAGTCCTTTCAAACCAACTCACCATATTTAACCATTAAATCTATTCACTTTATACAGGCCAGACCAGGCCTATTTGTATCAAATTAGAAATCATTACTCTCAATTATTATTATTGCAAGTTGTCAAACTCCCTTGCTGGGCCTATGTGACTGGCCCAAAGCTGTCCAATGAGTTTTCAAATTTGAGGGTATTCCTTAACTATTACACCACACTGGTTCCATTAAAAGATAAAAAAAAATTTTTTTTCTTTTATTTTTAAAGAAAGTTTATACAAAGTAATTTTGCAGCATTAGGGCCAATGTCTCAGTTGGCATTTTTCATCCCTTTAAAAGGGATGCTTGGTTGATTTTGTGCCATCAAATTGTTGTTGATTACTAGTAACCTCATAAGTAAAAGAGGACTAGAAGATGTGGATGGGCTTTGTTACAGTGCCAATGAATGCACTGGAAGATTTGAAAGATGTTTGTGATCATGGAGAAAATTACTCCCTTATACTTTTCTTAGCATTAGCAGGCTAACACATAAAAAAAATCACTTTGTCCTAACAAAATTAAAATAGATCATTTTATTTTACTCCAACTGCAACAATTCAGACTTGAATTGAATCAGACTCTAATATGCCCAAATCTAATAGGCCTTTGCTAGGGTGTCCATGATCACTAAAAATCCATATTAGCTGTTCTAATATTTCTGTCTGTGGAAGGTGGGTTGGGGGGGAAATGTGAATACATAAGAACTTACTGCACTGTGGATCCTAGGCCCAGCCATTAAAAGAAAACAAATGCAAATAGAAAAAACCTGAAGTGTTTAACTTGATGGGTAAATTTGTATAAAATGACAGTTAGGATTAATCTTCATGCAATTGTAAAACAGAATATGTTTCTCCGACTCACCTTGTATAAAATTTCTCAAATTCCATATGCATGAAATTCAGGGCTTCTGAAATAAGTGCATTTGTAAATCAGACCCAGAAGAAGAGTGATTTTAACTCCTTGTAATAGATCTCATAATCTTTCTTTTTCTCTTTCTACCAGGTACTTTGTCTTCCATAAGAAAGTCCACTGTGACAGATTTCCTGGTTGTCTTTCACAGCTAGGAGTTTCTTTGTAGTTGGTTATTGGCTTTCCATGAAAAGTTTTGTAATATTATTGAACTAATGATAGATATTTATGCAACCCATAGGCAAAATTTTAAGAAAAGAAGAATAGGGTTTTAAGAATAAAAAAATAGTGATGGGGGCTTCCCCCACCTCTGTTTGAGAAAACTTTTCAGACATGTATTCCTGTTTTTCTATGTTCTACATTCAGAGAAGACAAATTGTAGAGGATAGTACAATAGGAGAACCAGTGAGCTTTTTCTTATTCTTCCTTTTCAACCACGATTGCCTGAATAAATTAATGCCTCCTTAACAATCACAACTGTTTTGTGAGTTCCTGGTTTTAATGCTTCCTTTTAATGATATCAAATGTGCCTTTTTTCAGGTTTCATTCTTTTTGAGTAAAGAGAGTGCTCTTTAGAAATCTTTCAAACAGAAGATAATTTCAGAAAAATCCTCCTGGCAGTAATGTGATGTTGGCACATACAGTTATGAGGTGACAATATTGCTGTGGTTGGGAAAAGATAAAAGAGTGGAGGTTTATGCATCTGCTAAAGAAAATGGATAGGGAGATCTGCTCCTCAATATTTCATAGTTCAAGAATCTGAGAGAATCCAATGAGGTTGAGCAGGAAGAGATTTATTGCAAACAATAGGAAATGCCTAATTCCAGCTGATGCAATGATGTTATAATGTAGAAAGCTTTGCTAAGTGATGAATCATAGTCATTATGCTAATTAATTATAACAATGTGTCACCTTCAGAATTAGAAATAGTACTGCTTGAAAACAATAGCAGAAGTTCACATTTTTCTCTATAAATTATATGTTTAGTGCCTGTGGGAACAGAATTTAGAATAGATGTGTTCTGATTCAATAAAGATCTTCTCAATTTTTCCTATAGTATTATTCTTCTGTCTTGGGATGTGGGAGATACATACAAAGAATGAAAAGTAAAATTTATATGTCCTGAGAAGTTTCCTATCTCCCAATGTATACTTCTCAATAGCATTTTCTTCCCTAAATGTGAACAGTAGGCTGGTGGTAAATAACTTTATGTCTAATGCAACCTGTAAGCCTTCAAAAATGCAATGGCAACTACTATTGCTTCTTAAAAAGGCAATGCCATAAATATCAAAATCATTGTGGATTTTTTAAGCATAGCAATTTTATTGTTAATATAGATTCTTCATTGCAGCAACTATTCTTATCTAGACAAATATCCTAATGCATTTCTCCATTTCACAATTTCTGTTGCTTTTCAGTGTTTATATTCACCTTTCTTTATTTTACCTAAAATTCCCTAATAGCTTGTTTAAAACTTTGTAGCTGCAGCATTTCCACAAGAAATCATTGAAGGATAATTGCATGAAAGATAGTAAACAAAATTAAAGTTGTATCTTATAAGTTGTGTTAGAACTTTTAATGATTTCCACTAATAGTATGCTTTCTAGCATAATGTGGGGAAAAGATTTTTTCCTTTACCCATATTAATGATAAACTCTACTTTAGATATAATGGCAACTATGCTTTCTTATTTTATAAATAAAGCAAAGTATACCTTGGGTTTGCACATTGTACTATGCTTTCAACTCATTTTCATCCATCAGATAAGGAAATTGAATAGTTCTTTTTATTTGACAACTAAGGTCAGTTTAATCTAATGTCTATATCCATGGCAATGTATTTTGCTTAAACCATGTTTAGTAAAAACAAGATAAGATCAAAACAAAGAAAAATAAAATGTCCCTCTTATAAACAAAACCAATTAAAATATACTGTCTATTACTATAGTCTTATAGGAAACTATATAACTATATGGAAAACTACATCAATATATAATCTAAGCAGGAGTTTGTTTTGCTTATATTGAGATAGAGCAGAAGGATTAGGCAATATAGAGGAGAAAGACATAAATGGGACTTTTATTGTGGTCATTTGAACACAAGTAGAATCCAAATGATGAATAGGCCCACCTGAGGGTGCCAACTTGCTATGGAAAGTATAAGTCCCAATTTGGTATAGTGGGTATGTCATAAGGCAAGAAGCCAGGAGATTGTTAATTCTAGTCCTGTCTTGGGCATAGAGCCAACTGGATGGCATTGGGTTGTTACCATTTCTGAAAAACCTTTCTAAGAAAACTGTAGGGATTTGTCCAGACAGTCTCCAAGGATCAAATATGAAATACGTAGTGATCCAACTAGAGTCAGCAAGGATGCCAGATTTGCTCTTTGTGTCTTGATTAAGGCTTTTCTGATATTTAATTATTAAATGTATATAGCTGCCTATTTCATATATGTTGTTGTTGTTAGTTGCAAAGTCATATCCAACCCATCGCAACCCTATGGACAACATTCCTCCAGGCCTTCCTGTCCTCTACCATCCCCCGGAATTTGTTTAAGCTCACACCGACTACTTCAGTGACTCCATCCAGCCACCACGTTCTCTGTCGTCCTCTTCTTCTTCCAGCATTAGGCTCCAGTGAGTCCTTCCTTCTCATGACGTGGCTAAAGTATTTGAGTTTCATCTTCAGGATCTGGCCTTCTAAAAAGCAGTCAGGGTTGCTCTTTTCTAGGACTGACTGGTTTGATCGCCTTGCAGTCCAAAGGACATGCATGAATCTTCTGCAGCACCATAGTTCAAGCCTCAATTCTTTGACACTCAGCCTTCCTTATGGTCCAACTTTCACAGCCATACATTGCAACTGAGAAAACCATAGCCTTGACTATACACACTTTTGTTGGCAGAATGATGTCTCTGGTTTTTAGTATGCTCTCTAGATTTGCCATAGCTTTCCACCCCAGGAGTAAGCATCTTTTAATTTCTTGGCTTCAGTTTCCACCTGCAGTGATCTTGGAGCCCAGGAAAATAAAATCTGTCACTACCTCCATTTCATATATGTAAATCTGAGTAAATTTGGTGGTACACATAATTAAAATAACCACAAACAAAAAACCACTCAAAATAAATAAAAGCAAACCCATTAACAATACAATGAAAAGAATTTAAATTATAATATAAATAATGACAATAAAAACAAAATAACAAGGAATGCATACTGAGCTTACCAGAAAACAAAATTTTATGGGCTCCACATTTCCATGGAATTCTTGGCAGAACCAAGTTTTAAAGGCATTCCAGAAAATCAATAGGTTTTGGACCAATTCACCTCAGGGGGGATGATGTACTATGGGTATTACCAAATCATTTTATTAAAATAGATTAAAAATAATCAACTACAACATTGATCTGAGATTATATACTGTATGGCACTTTTTCTTTACACTTTTTCAAGCTAGGTTACCTTATGTGGACTATAATATTATATTACATTATTCTTTTAGTTTATGATTTACATTTGTTCTACTCTTTGACTTTTAAATGGTATGTTAATTGTTTAATTCTATACTGCTCTTTGACTGAAATAAATTGTGACTGACTGACAGGTTACATAATTTAATAGCTAAGAAATATTAAGATCTTCCTAAGTATGTAAAATTTTCCAGTGCCCTTCTGTTAAATCTGCAGTTAAATCAGACACAGTCTAAGTTTTTAACTATGTCCACTTTTTGTATCTCTAAATACATTTCTGAAATCTACAGCAAACATTTTTTCCTCAGATAAATTCATTTTAGGAATATTCTGACTGCTCCGGAAATCCCTTAACGCTTGGGTATTATTATTAACCCTGTAGCTGGCCCACTTTTATAAAAAAAAATCAATCCATTTTATATTCCACTGCTGCTCCACAAGTGGTGGCTGAAGCCACTATAAAAATTCATGTTTTTACAGTTTGCTTCCCTGGTATGGTACTGTTAGCAACTAGAGCTTGAAAAAGTATTGTAATGTATATGACATATTGGCCTCAGAAGTATTTGTATCCACATATATCCTAAGATGAAGAAGCTACAAATCAATTTTGACTGAGTTGTATCAACCATGTAATCAAGTAGTGTCATGGTATGTCTTATACAACATTTTTACATGCATACCAAAATAAACAAGCAAAGGCTATATAAAGACTTAATGATAAGAGTTTTTAAATATGCACACTAGAAATACCATATAGAAAAGATGAGTTAAAAGGAAATAGTGGACTAGAAAGTTCTTCCTCAATTTACAAATTATTTTAATGGATATTTTGCTAGAATATAGCTGATCAACAGCTAAATAACATTTCTTTCATTTAACCTTGTACTCATGGACCATTATTCTCAACAGCTCATGCAGACTGCAAATTAAGGGAAGCTTATGTAACTACTATGTCTTTTTTTTCAAGCATGAAATATTGCAGGAGAGATTTATCTCACTGGAAAAAAAAGGAAAGAACATGCTTAATTCAGTCATTGCTTACAGTAAGAGATTCTTGCTAAAATAATGTATTCTTATCTACTTATAGTATGTAGAAGGAATTTTGTTATGAGTTTCCTTTCAAAACAAATCAATCTGACCTCATGATTGAGTTGGCCATGCAATAGAAAAGATTGAAACTATCATTCTACTTCTAATTTATATTTGGCTCAACCTAATTCCAATTCATGGTTGGCTCAACCTAATCCAAGACAGGTTAACTGGCAGATTGCTCAAGCATTAGTTGTAGTCCGCTTAAAGTTTATGATTTCTTAATCTCTTAAAGTAAGTATGAGCCGTAGTTTTCAGAATGCAGGTTACATATCACCTTAGATGATATGTTACAATCAATGGTGATCTGCTTCCACCAAAAGTGAATAGATTCATATAATTTTATTTGATTCAAATGAAATACAAATATGATTTCAAGTATGACATATTTATTAATGCTTTATTATTTGCTATTGTATAGTTAAAAAACCTTCTAATTGTGAAGAAGCATATTATGCACTAATTTTGAAAGAAAGAACTCGTGTAAAGATACCCAATATTATCTGGTTTGCTTTATTATTTTGCATATAGTCATGAAAATATTGCTAACACTTTATATATTTCAGGAATCATGGATCAATCCATTTTTATGTATTATCTTGCAAGTGTTTTGAAACCTTACTATACTAGTGTTTAAATTATATGTTTCTTTGTCAACTACAGTATAACTGAATATGAATTTAGGAAAAAAATATCCAGTTTTAACAAGGCTGGTAGGAACTATCCTAGGAGAGCAGAACTTAATGCATTTGATGTAATTTAGAAGTATTGTCACTTTTATTGACTGAACAGATTGCACAATGAAACACAAATTTCGCAAAACAAACTGATACAGGGGGCAAAAGAGACCATGCTTAGAGAAGTTAAGCTTCAAAATAAGTTGGAATATTAACAGACTTAATTGGAAGTGAGTGAGTATTATTGCTCTAATGTTCATTTCTGTTCCTTGAGTAATCGTTTCTGTACCTTCATATTCTTTCCTGCCTGAGTGCAACATGCAGATACTGTGATTTCTTTTAGAATGGGATTTTCAAAATTCTATGACTGCTTTACATGCAAATTAATAGAAAAAAAAGTAATCTTGCTGGCTGAGTATAGATTGAAAATACATTCATGCTTAACAAAAGGCAGTTATTAGCTAGCTGAATAGAAATGGAAATTGAATAGAAAGTGAAATAGAAAGTGTTAGAGACACTGAAAGGACTGTGAAGTGATAAAGATACTTTTATTCATTACTACATTCATTTTGTGAAACAACAACAACATAAGGAGGAGACGACACTGGATAATATCTTTAATAAGGCCAGACTTACAATAGGTTATGAAACAGAGTTTTCATTATGTTCTCCAAAAGCCTATAAGCAACTAATTAAAGCTGCAGGATTGGAAAACAAAATGGTGACTAGTTCACATGTACAAAATTGCCAGCAAAAGAAACCATTCCTTTAGAGAAATGTAAAGTCATTAAGGGGACAGGCTTTCACAAGAATAAAGAAGTATACTTGTCAGATAACCCTTGGATGTCATAATTTTATTCATTTATATATTTGATTTCAATGGCAGCCCAATCACTAAGCAACTCAAGGTGGCAATAATTCCACTTATAACAATCAACACACAGCTAGGGTAGCAATGAAGCCTGACTTGCTGATCAGAATCATAAAGAAGGTATTTCCTTAAGTGTGTTTTTCTAGTAGTTGCCTATTCAATTCACCAACTCTGCTCTATCTTAGGCTAACCTATTTACATTAAAGGAATGTTGTGAAAATAAAAACAGAAGCATCCAGATGGTGATAATGATGTAAACTCTGCCCTTTTCTACTAGTTTCATATCTTTCTATGGATGAACAAAAATGATGGGCTCGCATCATAGAGGCAAAATGCTGCTGTTATCATTTGGAAAAAAACCCAACTCTGAATAAATAAGGTATGCCCTTATTTGTGTTTCAATGTGAGGCAAGGAGATTTGATGGAGAGTTGAAATTTAATCTGATTATCTTTTATGTCTCATAGTAATGAGACTGGGGAAAAGAGGCGGGGTATAAATTTAATAAATAATAAATAATAATAAATAATAGTAATGCACTCTATATCATTCCTCTAAAAACAATCAAATGGTCCCCTCAAAAGTCAGATTTCTTGTTAAGAGCACATGAATTAAAGGGTTCCTAAAAGTAGAGTTGGTCCATTTGTTAGCTTGTAATGTATGTAACTTTCTTCCTGAACCTTGGGACTGTAAATGCCAAATTCCACAAAAGGTATAGACAGAAGCCCATGATTCACTCAGTCAAATTTTATCTCAAAGTCAGACTCTTTGCTCCTTGAAAATGAAATCTTTTATTCTTTAAAGAAAAAAGAAGACGCAGAAAAACATGGTATGCAATATGCTTCCTCATGGCAGTAAGCTGGATATCTTGATGAATATATACTATAGCATATAATATATCTTTCAATTGCAGCTGACACCGTTCAAACAAAATGTGTCAGCACAAGTGGGAATCTGATGAACAATGTGTATGCCTACTTATTTAGGACATATTACTTAAGTAACAGTTTCTACCCCTTCCATTATAGGATAGCAATAGCACTTAAACTTATGTACCACTTCATAGTGCCTTTCAACCCTTTCTAAATTATTTACAGAGTGAGCCTATTGCTGTGTTGGCAAACCTATTGCACGTGGGCTGGAAATGGCATGCAGAGCCTTCCTTCCAGGCATGGCACCGTTGTTGAAGTGGGCCTGCCCACCCGCCTGAACTCCATGGTGGTCTCTCATACCTTTCCTGGAAGCATAGCTGCTCTGTGTTCTGGCTCTGGAGATGCACACACATGCACGCAGGGGGGTGGGGGAGTCATGCACAAATGTGCACATGACCCCCCACCCCTC
>JANHGC010003863.1:14386-24562 GCA_027560395.1 Boaedon fuliginosus | reverse complement strand
TTGCTGCTGTGATAATATATACAAGTAGGTATATGTTGGATTTCGTTAAATTCTTAGATCCCCCCCCCCGCCCGGCATTATTCCTAACAAGAATGTTTCTGGTTTCATTTCCACATGCACGCCCAATACTTCTAGTACCTTTTTAATCTTTATCCAATACCTCTTTGCTGTTGGGCATAATCACCACATATGGTAGTATGTCCCTTGAATATGTCAGCATTTCCAGCAATCTGGTTTTAGATTAGTAAACATTTTAGCGAGTCTCGCCAGCAGAAGATGCCACCTATAAAACACCTTATAGGTGTTCTTATAGGCTATGGCTTTTGTAAATTTGAGGGTTTTTTTCCCATAAGGTCTGCCATTCTTCTAAAGTAATTGAAGCTCAATATTCTTTGCCCATGTAATCATATTCTCTTTGACAATCTCTTCTTCCATTTTTACCTCTAATAAACAATTATAACATTTTTTAATTAATTTATTCTCCCCCTCTAATAAACTTAGATAACATCTGTAACTCTCTGTAAATTCCATTTGTCTTTGTCCTTCTTAAATCATGATAGAATCTGATTATATGGCCACCAATCTACATTTATTCATTTCTCTTGTAATTCTGAGGTATTTAACCTTTTTAACATATTGTAAACCCGTTTTCTCCATTAATTCCATATTCTGTTTGTTTGTCATATTTTTTGTCAGAATTTTTGTCTTCTCTTTATTTAGTTTCAATCCTGCCACTGCTCCAAATTCTTCTATTTTATTCAAAAGTTCTAAACTCGATGTAACCGGATCCTCCAGAATAAACAAGAGGTCATGTGCAAAGACCTGCACCTTATAGTGTTCTTTCTTAATTCTAAGTCCCTTTATCTCCTTTTGATTTCTGATCTTTATGAGTAAATATCTAGTGTTAATATGAAAAGCAAAGGTGATAGGGGACATCCTTGCCTTGTGCCCTTTTTTATATTGATTTTTTCTGATTGTTCTCCATTCATTATTACCATCACCGATTGTTTATCATATAATGTCCATTGCTTTTTGTGCATCTATAAATATTAAAGCTACCTGTTTATCTGAATGCTTTTCATAATATTTCAGAGAGTTCATAATAATTCTTAAATTATTTTTAAGTTGTCTTCCTGGCAGGAACCCGTTCTGGTCCAAATGAATAAATTCAGTAAGATATTGTTTTAATCTCTCAGCTATTATTGATGTAAATATTTTATAATCCACATTTAGGAATGATATTGGTTTGTAGTTTTTTAATTTGTTGACAATTGGAGTTTTCCTTATGAATCAGTGAAATAAGGCCATCTGTCTAGGAATCCGGAATTTTAAATTTCTCCATCACTTCGTTGTAGAGTTCTACTAAATATTGTTCTAATGAGGTTTGCAGTGTTTTGTACAGTTCTGCAGGTAACCCATCCATTCCTGGTGTTTTGTTCCCTTTTTATTTCTTAATTGCTTCTCCCACTTCTCTTAATGAGATATTTTCATTAAGCATTGCTCTAACTGACTCCGGAGGTTTCAGTAAATTTATCGTATCCAAACATTTTTAAAATTCTTCCTCTGCTACCTTCTCTTGCTCATATAATTTCCCCCCAAAAATTGTGCTATTTTTTTCTTTTCCTCATTTTGGTGTAGGAGTACTCCATTTTTGTCTTCCAATATATAAATCTTCCTTTTCTCTTTTTCTTTTTTTAATCTATACGCCAACCATCTGCCTGATTTATTTGCATTCTCAAAACAATTTTGTTTTGCCATTTTAACTTTCCTTACCATTTCTTGTTCCATTAATCTCAATTTGTGCTTTGCGAGTTCCCATGTTTCTTTTATCTTTCTATCCATAGGATCTTTTTGTAAGTCTACCTCTAGCTTTTTTATCTCATCTTGCAATTTCTTCTGTTTAATTATCTTTTTTCTGTATTTTCTAGCTGTATGTTTGATTACTATCCCCCGTATATAAGCCTTGGCCATATCCCAAGTATTTTGCAAGGGGTCTCTTCTTTTTTCTTTTCTTTAAAGAAATATTTCAATTCTTTTTTCTATTGTTTGTAGAAACTCTACATCTTTTAAGATGTTCATATTCATTGTCCATCTATCCTTCTTCCTTCCTCCCTTCCATGTCAACACTATAGGGTTATGGTCCACCCATATATTTGTTAATATCTCTGCCTCCTTTATATCCATTCTCACTTTTGCTGTTGTCCATGCCATGTCTAAATGGGACCAGGATTTATGTCTTGCAAAGTAAAAAGTGTACTGTCTATTACTTGGATTCAATTCCCTCCATACGTCCTGCAGTCTTAGTTCCTGTATCATATCAAAAAAGGTTCTTGAAAGTGTTGTCCTATTATTTCCCCCCTAATTTATTATTACTTTTATAGTCCATTTTAGTATTAACAATTGAATGAAAATCACCTAGTAGACAAATGTTTTCAAAATCAAGTTCTGCTACTTTTCGGTGTAGTTTTTTATAGAATTGTTCCAAATTGTTGTTTGGTACATAAATTGCCATCAATAAGATTTGTTTATGGTATGCTAGTATTTCTACCATCAGTATCCTTTCTTCTTCATCCACATACCTCTGTTTTGCGTTCAAATTTTTTAATGTATACAGCACCACTCCTCTCTTCTTTTGGATAGCTGAAGTTACAAACATCTCTCCTAATCTTGGGTTTTCCAATATCTTGTTCCAATATCCAGTATCTTGTTTTGTTGTTGTTTGATATGCATTTCCTGGAGACAAATTATATCCAATTTCATTTTTATTAACTTACTAAAGATTCTATTTGTTTTAGTCAGCAAATTTAATCCATTGATGTTAACTGACAAAACCTTTATTTCCTCTTCTCCCATAATTTGGTTAAGAGAAGGAAAGTTGAAGAAAGAGAAAAAGGGGCTAATTCTGACTTTGCAGGACAAATGCATACAAAGCCAGAATTGAGAAGGCAGAGACAAATAGCAAGCACTGCTTATGTAAAAAAAAAAAACCCTGAAAAAACAGTGGATCACCAGTTTAGTTGCTGCAAGAAGATTACACAGTGACTACAAGCAATGATATGACAAATTAGCAACAATAGTGCTTTGGAATATCTACAAGAAGTATTCTTGCCTGCAAGCAAGAATTGGTGGGACCATAAAACAGAAAATATCATAAAACAAAGAAACTAAAGTGCTCTGAGACTTTAGAATTCAAATAGACTGGCACCTGCCACTACATTCCAGACTTATCAATTGTCAATAAGACAAAAAATGTCTGGATAGTGGACATGGCAGTACCTGGAGACAGCAGAAGAGAAGAACTGGAGAAGATAATAAAATAAAAAGATCTGCAAATAGAAATAAAATGATCCTTGTAAAAGAAAGCAAAGGCAATACCATAGGTTTAGGTGCCCTGGATGCAATCCTTAAACAACTGTAGTACCGCTTGAACATCATTGGCATTGACAAAAACCCCATCAGTCAATTGCAAAAGGCAGCTCTTCTTGGTGCAGCTTCCATTCTGTGACAATACCATTAACACCATCAAATAACAACATCCTTGGGAATGACTCTGTAGTATATAAAAATGCCAAATCCAGTCTAACCATCTGGGTAACTGTGCAACCAACTAAAAGAATATTACATTTCTGACTTAATATTCACAAGTGCTATAAACCTATTATTTCTATACATAGTTCCAAAGAATGTGTGAAGGAAGAGAGGGATTATATCCACAGCCCCCTTTCCTGTGCAGGAGTATGAAAGATACTTAATGTGATTATATAAGCCCAGTGTTATCAGGATTCTTGCTCAACCATCAGAATCTGAATGATGGATACAGATTCAATGACATGGCTATTTTCTAGATTGCTATTGTGATTACTACAGTAGAATGTGATAGTCCAGCAGTAATCAGGTTTTAAAGATGTGGAAAGCCTTACCAAATGATAAACGAGATTTATTTCTAATTACAACTGGGACTGCAGCTGTATCCCTAATTTACACAAGCAGTATTGTGACAGCTGCATTAAAAAGCAATTATATGAAATAGTTCCATTTGACTACTTTATACATACCAGTTTACTATCACTGGATAATTTAGTTTTTGTGGTATAACTAAATCTTTCATAATGGATTCGTTGAAATCATGACTGCCACATTAAACTCTTAACACTACCATTATATTTGTTTGCATATTATTTATAACATATAAAGTAATCTAGTGACAGAGTTTTTAGTGGTATATGGAAGGGGTTTTTTTGTCTCATTTCATAGAACTATTTCAATAAAATAGTTGTCTAATTAATCAAAAGAAAAATCAACTATCAGAGGTAGTGCCAACTGACAGAGCAGTTAAAAGCACCTATGAAAGCAAACACCAAGTGTTAAAAATTAAAAGGCATATTGGACTATAATACACTAAGGACCACTTAGGTATAATGAAATCATAAACTAGGTCTTTTGTTCACTTTGTGCCTTTTAATGAAAAAATTAATTGTGGCACAAATAACAGGTGCTTCAAGCATTTACTGCATTTTCCTAATCATCAGCAGAAACTACAAATGCGTGTATATGCATTCCCCATCTCCCCGCCCCCCATACAACGTATTCTGCAATCAAACTTTTCAGGATGTCTGAATGAATTATATCTTTAAGAGGGTTTTTTTTTTGTTTATTTGTTTGATGGTAGACAATTCTAGAAATATTTGTGTAAATCATGCAGAATTAAACATCATAGAGGGCCTCAAATGAATCTTATATCTGGCAATTATAAATTATGATATAGCATTCTATAGTCAAACAAGTCTTAAAATCTCTGTGATTCTGCCAACTGTACAGGATTTGAGATAACTGAGGATCCAGAAAACTTCCACAAAAGAATAGCTGCTCTTTCTACTCTGTGAAAGAGTCATATGTAGAATGTAACTTTTACTTCATAGAGACGGTGGATGGGGATGGCACTCAGAATTTCATCAGAATTCATTCTCTCTCCCTCCCTCCCCCTCTTTCTCCTTGTTGAGTCCATCCACCCTTTTTTTCATTCTTTTTCCAAGCCTTATAGATTTCTCTAGAAAACTATTGTTTTGTATATTATATCTAAATACTTTTCAATAAAGATGAATAAAATAAAGCCAAGGTCAAGGATCTGTCCAATGGAGCTATATGTACTTGATACTTTTAGACCTCTATGTGATGCCCATCCACAAAATGAGTATTAGCATGTGCTATGCACATTAACCTGTAAAATGCAGAAAGTCTCTAAAGTGAGCAATTTAAATAATTAGAAATTACTTTGTATCTTTAAAGGGCATACAAAATCAATGAAGTACAGCTGTAACTATATTTCCTGCTATTAACCGGAGCTAATCTATTATGGTTGATATATTTAATATATAAAAGGATACACTAATAGCTGCCATAGGACAGTCTCTTTGTTTGGTTTGTTTGTTATTTTTTAAATAGATTCTTAGTTCAAGGATAATGTACCACTTCATATATGGTAAGGCATATTTTCCTTTTGTTATAGATAACATGTACATTTAGTAAAAAGTCCAACAATAATATCCTTGAAAAAGTTGGTTACCTCTGCAATTACATGAGGCAGTTCAAAAAGACTTTTCTGGAAAAGGAATAAATGCATGTATTAGAAACTGAATCAGGGTTCAAGTGACCTTTTGAATTTTTCAAATTTCTGCACAGAAAATTAAAGGAAACAACTTATCTACATGTCTCCAGGTTAATTAGGCGCAATCTTCCAAGGCAATTCAAGGGCAACGCCAACTTTGCAACTAAAACATCCAAAATTGGAACAGTTTCCTCACCATTTAATTTAAGAAAGGCTATTAAAAACAGAGAACATTTGAAAATGTTATGGACTTAATCTCATGATAATTTTTGTATAATGATACTTTTTTTCTGAGCATCAGTGCAAAACAAATAAATATAACTGTTCTCATACATAGAAGACAGGCGGAGGATGGACTTAAGAGGCTCTGTTTGATCAATGCACATGCTGATATAGCTGCATCTTGGTCTCACTGAGGTGACAATAGTCTCACCTTCATGTGGGAAATTTTGGATGGGGAGTATCCAAAGTTTTGTTATGCAAGTACTTTGTAGTTCCTTTTGACTGGAATAATGTATAGGTGTACACATTTGATATGGATCTTTGTGCCTTCAGTAAAATATGCAATTACAGATGAGAATAAAATATGAAAGAAAGACAAATTAATAATATGGCTCAGAAATTGAAATAATTGCCTTCCACATTTCAGAAGGGGAGGGGGAAGAAAATAGGATCTGTACCAGAAAGTAAAGGTGTCAGAGTATTACATAGGAGTGTAATGCTAATTAAAGTTGTTACAAATATTAAAGATTATGGGTATGAGTAGAAATGTTTAATGTAGCTATTTGGTTCACTTCACAATAATTCTTTTTTAATTCCCCCTGTAACACACTGAAAGAATTTAATCATAAAGCTGTCAGACATATTACTTTATAAGAAGCGGGAAATGTTATTAGTTATGGTGCTGCACAATCCATGATTATGCTTTTATCTAAAAGGCTGCTAATGTATCTTCCAGTAGCCTGATGTTTATTTCTCTACTGCATCTCATACCTAATTAATTTCAACTTACATTTTCACTACAATTGGAGGGGGGAGCATGCAACAGTCCAGAAAGGCGGCATTAAAGCTGATAGCCAAACACAATGCAATTGTCATGGTTTGTCCTCCTTATTAACAACTTTATTCAGTAGATCCTCAGTAGACAAATGACTCAATAGAGACAATTGTCTTTCAATCATTTAATACCTGAATAAATTGGTGTATGTATTCAATAATACTAGACCATGATAAATATAGCACAAACTTTTAAAATTATTGTGCCATCACTTAAGCTTCCGAGCATCGATTGTTCAGGGGCAATCTGTAATGTTACATAACTACAATTATAAGCATTACAAATTATTTTAAACCCATCCACTCACTAGTTTAGTCCTGGATGGAAAGCACCCAGTGTTAACTATGCAATATCCTGGAATCCTCTATCCTCCTTAGTGTCATCACAAAAAATAGAAAATAGAGAACATGGCATCACCAGTATTTTATCCACAATGCTAATGCACTCACACTTTTAAGGGTGCTGGTGCTGGCAGACCCTTTCCAAGCTTGCTGTGACCTTTCTTGATGATTAATTAGCACGAAGATTTTAAAGCAGTATTTAAATCTCTAGTTCTAATTATTATATCTGCATTACTATTAGGCTGCATTCTTCAAGCTATAATTCATCAATTTCCAATTGCTTATGTTATATAATACGGTGGTTAATGTTTCTGCAAAAGAATCACTATGGTATATTCAGTACTTAGTGAATCTAAAGGGGGCAAAGATGACTAGTTATTGAGTTTTGTAATTCAATAGAAGTGCTATTACTTGTTCTTATGGCAAAGTACTTATTCGTTTAGCCTTCTGTGGGCAATTATATTATTCTGTAGTTCTAGCTAAAGCAATTTAGTATATCCAAACAGTTTCATTTTCCTAAATCCATGGAATATACACTAATTAAGTAGGAATGAAGGTATCCATAGTTTATGTAAGGAATTTTCAAAACTTTATACTGTAAATAAAATGTATTTAATCAGTTGTAAGTGTCCTAGAATGAATGTTTCAGTTCTTGATTTATTGTGTCATAGGAAATTTTATAGAACAGGTTTCTTGAGCTTTTAAACATAACGTTTTTGTTTTATCCTGAATATTATATTAAATTTCTCTTACTGTTTACAAGAATATCAAATGCTACAAAGTCAGTCTGTCTGTTTTACTTTCCTCTTAAATAATTAACCTCAGAAAACTGAAAGGAAAGGTAAAAAGCATTTCTTTCAGTAAACTTTTACCTGTTGCTAAAGCTTCAAACCAACTTTTAGTTTTAGACTAGAGATTTAGAAATGTTGTTCTTGCTTTTTCTACCATTAGCATCTTTAAGAAGCCAATTTTCCATCCCATATAAGTATCTGAGTAGTTAACATTATATTCATTTAAAAAAGAAATTTTGTAGAAACTAAGGAGGAGAGACTGAATGATATTTAACTTTATATGAAGTAAATATCATACCTACCAAGATGAATGGGTGGCTGGAGGGAAATGCAATTGAACCACATTGCAATATCTTGGAAAGATCAGTCACATTAGAGCCAGTTTGATGGAGGGGTTTAACTATTATGCTAGAAATCAGGAGACCGGAGTTCTAGTCCCACTTTAGGCACAAGTCAGCTGGGTGATCTTGGGCCAGTTCTCTCTTAGTCTGAGAAAGGGGCAATGGCAAACCACTTCTCAGAAGCCTTCCCAAGGAAACTTCAGGGACTAAGCATACACATGCAAAAAGTCACATTATTCAGGGAAAGAAAATCACAAGAATAATATCATGAAATTCTGCTCACTATGTCTCATTAGTCTTTACCATCTCTAGGCTACATTTCCCAGTCCACTTAGGGGAATATTTTTGCTAACAGGGTGACATGACTAGATCACATCTAGGAAAGATGACAGTATGACTTGTAAATCAATATATGAATTAACAGTGGAGTTATCATGTCCCAAGTCATTTGAATTTGAAAATACGAACTTCATTAATGGGATCACCAATTTTGCTTTGATGTCAAACATGTGACAATTTTGAATGCATTTTTTAAAAAATGCTTCCTCTTGCACTAATGCTGCACTCTTGTTTTTCAGTAGAATCAGAAAAAAATATATAAGGCAACATATCATCTATACCCGAGTATAAGCCGACCAGAATATAAACCGAGGTACCTAATTTTACCTATGAAAACTAAAAAAACTTATTGACTCAAGTATAAGCTGAGGGTAAGATTCCAGAACATTTCAAATCATCCTGTTTCACCTATAGAACATTTATAAAATTGATAGGAAATACAGATTTTTATTTTGTTTCTTTAAGGGAAATATAGATGCTTCTGTAAGTTGTCTGAACTGGCACTGAATCATTTATATCAAACCTGTGCATAATTTCCATAACACTGTCAAATTATTACTAAGTCTGTATTACTATTACTTTTCTCACCTTCTTACTTCCTATCTCTTCTGACTTACGAGTATACCACGTTGCTTTTATCTTTATAATTTATATTGTTTTTATTTCCTAATATTTGATTATTTTGATTAATACTTGAGTATTAGATTTGATTGCTTATTAGTATTGCTTATTAGTAATCTATGACTATCACTAAGTGTTGTATCTTATTATTCTTGATGATTCTTGATGAATGTATTTTATTTTATTTTTCTTCTTATGGACACGGAGAGCACACACAACAAAGACAAGTTCCTTGTGCATCCAAACACATTTGGCCAATAAAGAATTCTGTTCTATTCTAAAAATCCAAACTAAGGACATTTATGAAAAGGGAGTCTAGAAAATCAAAGTGGATCAACACACTCTTTCAGTCTTAGAATTTGCTGTGGTTCATTGAAGAAGAAACAATTGTTAAACTGCTATTACCATAATATCCTTTTAATGTTGATACTACAGCTCGTTTCATTGCAGAGCTGCAGAGTGGTCTTATGAATGTCCTGCTTAATGAGATGGGAGAACTGAAAAATTAGTTATTTAATTTTCTTGTGAAGAATAAGATCCTAAGACTCTGAAAAAGATAAGTTTGTGCTCAGGTAACTTGTGTTTTGTTCCCCTAGACCCATTCACTTCCAGTAGTAGTGATCTCCAACATTTGCCAGATGCCGAATGCATGGGCGTCAATTTTGTGGTACAACATGCTGACAAACAATCCCAAGGTATGCAATGCTGTAAATGCATCAGTGCAGAGGAATGGAAAGGGAAGAGGCTATTTCTTCTGATTTCATGAATCGTGAATAATTCTTTTCTTGGCAGAACGTGAACTTTTTCACAAAGCCACCCATTGGCACATGGGATCAAGTTGCTGAAGTGCTCAGCTGGCAGTTCTCCTCAACCACCAAACGGGGACTCAGCATAGAACAGTTGACGACTCTTGCTGAAAAACTACTTGGTAACAAATTATCTCCCCCCACCTCGCTTTAACATTTATTGATCCTAAGATATTGCCATCTTCCCAGGTTGACTAGGGAATCTATCTATCTATCTATCTATCTATCTATCTATCTATCTATCTATCTATCTATCTATCTATCTATCTATCTAT
>JANHGC010003863.1:3548-14286 GCA_027560395.1 Boaedon fuliginosus | reverse complement strand
TCTCCGAGTGCTCTTCAAGGGCAGCCCCATGTAGAGCGCATTACAGTAGTCTAAGCGGGAGGTGATGAGGGCATGAGAGACCATGAGAAGGGCCTCCCGGTCCAGGAAGGGACGCAACTGGCGCAGCAGGCGGACCTGCGCATAGGCCCCCTTAGCCACAGCAGTAAGATGGGAATCCAATTGAAGCTGTGGGTCTAGGAGGACCTCCAAGTTGCGAACCCGCTCTGAGGGGGGTAATTTGTCCCCCCCCAGCATAAGAGATGGAAACTCAACTGGACCACGGGGGGGCAGTACCCATAGCACGATGATGTTATTATCAGGTTTCTGATTAGCCTGGCACGAGCGAGCCTCCCATCTCACGTCTCCTTCTGCCTCTGGGGGGAAAAGTCTGTGAGGGGAGAGGCTACTTATGGAAAGTGTTGCACAGGCAAAGGAAAAGGAGGAGGAGGAGGGAAAGGTGGCAAGGCAGGGAGAGGTGAGAACGGAAGAAAACCACCTCCCGAGCCCCTCCCGTCCTTTCTCTTTCCTTCCCTTGCCAGCCACGTTAGCCGTGCCCGCCCCTGCCACACAGCTCCACGCGTTGGAGAGGCTCCCGGTGCCCGTCCTCTCCTGGCGCTGATGCCACCGACAAGACCCCTGAAGAAGCGAGGAGGTTAACTGCCCAGTCGCCGCTTCCTCCTCCTCGCCTGCCTGCTGGCCAGATCTAAACGCGTCGCGGGCCGGATCTGGCCCGCGGGCCTGGAGTTTGACATGCCTGCTCTACCCGCACGCCCACCCTCAGAAAGCCAAGCGGGAGGCCACCTACCCGCCTTCCTCCTCTTCAAGGTGACGTAGGGCAGCAGGTCGTGGCGAGTGATGATCCTCAACAGCTGCAGCACCTGGCGGAAGTTGGTCTCGTCGCAGCGGCCCTGTCGCTCCAGCGCCAGGAGGAAGTCCCGCCCGCTGCGGATCATGCCCCGCTCATAGTCGTCGATGACGTCCACGAAGAGGAAAGACAGCACTCGGACGTCGCGGTGGGTCAGGTGGGTGCCCACGATGTCAAACATGCGGTGCAGGCTGTAGAGGCCGTGCTCCCGGTCCCCCTCCTCCTCCGGCCAGGCTTGCTGGTGGCTCCGCTTCAAGGTCGCCATCTTGGGCGACTGCGAGAACCGGCCCCGGCCGCCCAGCATCCAGGGGAACTGAGGGGACGGCGGCTCTCCTTCACCTGGCGCACTGGAAGAGAGGGAAGCAAGTTCGGGTCAGAGCCCCAGGCCCCTGGGGGCACCTTCGGCTGCAATTCGGGCCAAACAGGCTTAAGTGAGGAGAGACAACTGGCTGCCCTGAATGGTTTTGCCTTGTGACTTAATCTGCTTGGTGGCTTTCTTGAAGACATTTCATGACCCAACTAGGTAACACCATCAGTATTAGAAGGGATGGGGGTTTGCAGACAGGAGGAGGAGGAGGAGAACTGTGTGGTCCTTGGGGCTCTCTGAGCTTGGTCTCTTTCTTGCAGACGTTTCATGACCCAACTAGGTAATATTATCTGAACTAGAAGGGAGGGGAGTTTGCAGAGAGGAGGAGGAGGAGGAGGAGGACAACGACGACTATGGGATCCTTCGTGCTTTCTGAGCCTGGTGGTTTTCTTGCAGATGTTTCATTCAAACTAGGTAATATCATCAGGGCTAGAAGGGAGGGGAGTTTGCAGAGAGAGAGGAGGAGGAGGAGGAGGAGGAAGAGGAGGTGGTGGTGGAAGATAACGACTATGGGATCCTTCGTGCTCTCTAAGCCTGGTGGTTTTCTTGCAGAAGTTTCATGACCCAACTAGGTAATGTCATCAGGGCTAGAAGGGAGGGGAGTTTGGTAGGAGGAGATGGTGGAGGAGGAGGAGGAGAACGCCAGTGACGACTGTGGGGTCCTTGGGGGTTCTCTGAGCATGGTTGCTTTCCTGCAGATGTCTGCACAGACCCCCAAAAGGACAGCTTCGCTGACGGAACCCAGCCAGATTTCCAACCGACAAGAACAGGGGTGTCCAAACTTTTTGCAAGGGGGCCCAGATTCGGTGAGCTGAAACTGTGTGGGGGCCGACCACTCAGCCTGACATTCTTTGAGCCATTAGAATTAAATGCAAATGAACTATTTTATGAATAGTGCGGTGAAGGGAAAAACATGCACCAGTGGGGAGAAGAGGCCGCGGGCCGCTCGAAATTTGAAAACGGGCCACAATTGGCCCCCCGGGCCGGACTTTGGACATGCCTGAACAAGAAGAACTGGAGAAAAGTGGGCCTGTCACCTGATACCATAGCCATGCAAAGCCTTACGGATGACAACGGGCATTTTCTGAGGCTGGACTCAGAGGCCAACTGGCATTCAGTGCAACTGGTAGATTCCCTTCGCTTCCCCTGAAGCAAGCAACGCCCGCAACTATTCACACTCATCTCCAGATGAGAAGCTCAGGGTTGAAACTGTGGGCTCCTTGGTTGCTGAGCTTGGTGGTTTTTCTTCCAGATGTTTCATGACCCAACTAGGAAACGTCATCAGTGCTAGAAGGAAATGAGGTTTGCTCTTTGTTTAGCACTGTTGCAGGTGCCCAGTTTGGCCATGAAATGTGGGCAGCAAGACGAAGTGTTCAGAGAGCATGAAGGATCCCCCAGTTCTCCTCCTCCTCCTCCTCCTCACACCCACTTCCTTCTATCCCTGATGAGGTTATCTAGCTGGGTCATGAAATGTCTGCATGAAAACCACCCAGCTCAGAGACCACCGAGGGCCCCACCATCATCTCTGTTCTGCTGCTGTGTCTTCTGTCCCCCTGGCCTTGTTTGGGGGGTTTCTAGGATTCTTGAGAAAAGCAGCAAGGAAGACCCTTCAAGGCTTCAAACCTCTCATGTAATAGAAAGAGCAACCTAGTTGGTAAGGAGAACTTAGGGGAAGGCCAACCCTAGAAAGCTTCTTCTGTTCTACGAGGAAGCATTTGGAACGCCATTAAAATACGATCCCTTTATTACCATTTTTCTTGGATCAAGGCCCGACTGACGTGCTAAAGTACATTTCTTGGCCAGGGGCGGCTGTTTTAGTGCCAAAGGCGCTTAAGGAGTCTGTTTAAAAATACTTTTGGGAGGGGAGAGGAGGAGAACAGAGAGGCCGGGAATGGAAAAATAAGG
This sequence comes from Boaedon fuliginosus, assembly GCA_027560395.1. Lineage (NCBI taxonomy): Eukaryota > Metazoa > Chordata > Lepidosauria > Squamata > Lamprophiidae > Boaedon > Boaedon fuliginosus. The sequence goes on along the minus strand of JANHGC010003863.1, from coordinate 11,149 downwards.
ATTTGTGTTCAAAATGGATTTTTTAAAATTAAAATGTGCAAGCAAGAATTCCAGGCCGGGGACCTGCCTGCCGGTTCGACCATTTCACACACACTCAAATCAGAATAGAGAGTGGAAGGGACCCTGGAGGTCTTCTAGTCCAACCCCCTGCTCAAAGAGGAGACCTCGAGAGCAGATTCTCTAGCTGCATCGCGTGCCGATAGGTTCCCCGCGTGTGACGGGGCCGTATCAGCGTTGTCTTGAAAGGGAGACTGAGCTCAGGGAGACCCCTGCAGTTCAAGAAACCTTCCCTACCATAGAAGTCCTCGACTTACAACCGGTCGCTTAGCGACCGCTCAAAGTTACGACAGGCCCGGGAAAAGGTATTTTCACCCTGGTTTTGAAGTCCCAAAGGTTGCCCGCCACCTTTTCCTTCAGTCTCTGGGCAGCATTTTGGGCACTCGGCAACAGGCCGACAGTTACGGCTCTCTGCGGTGTTGCAAGACCACAATTTAAGCTTTTGCCGAAAAAACTGGTATTTATTTCCAGCTTCAGATTAAAAAATGCCCCACAGCGAACAATGGGTAGACTTAAAAAACACAGCATTCATTTTACGACCGTCACAAGAAAGGTCCTAAGATCAGTCACAGGCACATGGTGACTTGCTTAACAGGACCCACGTCAGCAGGGCCTGTGGCCACAATTGCGGGCTCAATTACGGTCGCAAGTCAAGGACTGCCCGGGCAAAAAAAGTGCCTGAATATCTGAACGAGGCAAACTAGTCCTCAACTTACGAGCACAATTGAGCCCAAAATGTATGTCGCTGAGTGAGTGAGTTTCGCCCCATTTTACATCTTTTCTTGCCACGGTTGTTAAGTGAATCACTGCGGTTGCTAAGTAATGCAGTTAAGCAGATAGGGATTCCCCACTGACTTTGAAGGTCGCAAAAGGGGATCCCATAATCCACCCCCACCCCCACCCCGTCATAAGGATGAACCAGCTGTCAAGCATCCGAATGAAAACCACCTGACCACGGGGATGCTGCAATGGTCGTTAAGTGTGACAAATGGTCATAAGTCACATTTTTCAGTGCTGTTGTAAATTCAAACAGTCACTAAACGAACTGTGGTAAGTCGAGGACCACCTGTATGTCTCAACTTCACTGGCCCAGAGCTTTTCATGAAGGAAGTCCTGGGTTCAATGCCTTAGAACTTCCCCAGAATCTCAGAAAGTCACTTGTAAATAGCCAACGGGCATCAGATCTACGCATTCACACATCGGGGTATGCCGTGTTTAATCAGGGCTTGAGGAACGACCCACCATTTTCACCTCATCGTAACTGACTAGTGGGAATGAAGTCCTGCACTGACACAAAACCAGGGTTGGCTGGAGAGCGTCATCGGAGCAACGAATGTGAATTTGGACCAACTCAAGAAGGCCATGGAGGATACCGGGGCGGGGATGATGGGTTTGTGAAGAATCAGACATGGGGCAAAATCCAGGCCGGTCAAAGGTATGGAAGATGGCAGAATGATTCTGGGGAAGTCACCCCAAAGTAGCTCACTGGATTGCTGTGGAGGAATAAAAATTAGGGGAGACCCCCATGCATACCACCATAAACTATGAGCAAAAAGGCAGGATAAAAATGCAACAAAATGAAGAAACAACTACAGGAAATTCTCAACTTAATCCATTAGTTTAGTGGCCACTGAAGTTACAACAGCACTTTTAAAAAACAAACAAACAGCAGTTTAAAAAACAGCCTGCCTTCAGAAATTGTGGGCGCTCCATCCCTGGAAGCCTTTAAGAAGAGGCAGCCAGTTGTCTGAAATGGTACAGGTTCTCCTGCTTGACCAGGGGGCTGGACTAGAAGACCTCCAAGGTCCCTTCCAGGTCACTCAGTCTATTCTAAAGTAACTTATAATTCATAATTTCATAATTTTATAATTCATATAGTTCATAATTCACAAGAGTTTTCGTGTCCTGGGGGTCATGGGATCCCCTTCTGCAACCTTCAGCCAAACCAGGGCCATGAGGAAGCCAGACTCACTTTGCAACCATGTGACTAACAACTGTGATGATTCATGTAACAAAGAGATGTCGTAAAACGGGGCAAAACTGACTTGACAACTGTTTCACTTAGCAATGGGAATCTGGGGCTCAACTGTGGTCAAGGGCTATCTGTACAAGACCTAGATTCAGGCTAATCCCAAGGAACCCAAACAAACCATGTTTACGCTTAGCGCTATTGTGTTGATTCAACCAATAAATGGTTTTAAGTTGGGGGCTCCCTTAAGCAACTCTAGGGAGACTGCTAACAACAATCGACAAGGAAACAATATAATAAACAAACAAAAAAACCCTCCAGAGTTAAAAAAAATTGTAATACAGCAACCAAGGCAAGCCATAACAAATTCACAACACAAACCAGACACAATACTGGGTCCACTTGACGTGATGGCCCAGCACTTGGGGGTAAAACCTCCTTCCTTGTTGAGGGGCTTCCAGATCTCAGCAGGGGAAGCAGGTCCAGGTGACACAGGGCAGGTGTGTCAAGGCACAAAGGGGGAACACTACCACAAACGAATGTGTGACCGCCTGGATGATGGGTACAGTCACTCCGAGAGTGGGATGGGGGGTATCTAAAATTGATAAATAAATAAATAAAACTCCCCCACCCCCACATGGTTCTTTAAGCTTCTCCCACTCTTGGAAAAATCTAGCCTTTGAAGTAACCTTGCTTGTGTTAATATTTTAAATTGTATTGAATTGTTTTATATTTTAATTGTTGTTAGCCGCCTCGAGTTCCCTTTGACTGGGGTAATGAGGCGGGGTATAAATCAAATCAAATAAATAAAATAAAAAATAAAAATGTGAGTGTTTGTAGAAGGGAAATCCTCTTTATCTCTTTTCTTTCCATCTATCTTATACAAAACAGGCTCAATCAGCCCCTGCAAATTCTCCTCTCGAGGAGGACTCTCTAAAACAGCACAGGGAAACTTCAGCCAGGCTCCTTTCAGGGAGTCCTCCTTGAGAGTAGAGTTTGCAAGGGCAGATCTAGGAGGCAGCCCTTCCCTGCTGCTCAAAGCTGCTGGGCCTGGTGATCAGCTGATTGAGCAGACCCACCGGAGCCAAACGCTGAGCCTCAGCAGCCTCAGAAACCAGGGATCTTGCAGGTATTTCAAAGAAAAACAGTAAAGATCTAGCTCTGACTCGAGTATAAGTCGAGGGTGACTTTTTCAGCACATTTTGGAAACTGGAAAGTTGGGCTTATATTCGAGTATATATACTGTAATTGTAAAGCTATTTTTGTATCTATATATTATTAATATATTCATGATAATGTTGCCAGAGTAAATGGATTGAGGGCAGTTTTCAAGCACCTATAGTTCTATGTAAGTTCTTGCAAAAAAGGGTCAGTAACAGTGCTAAGATGGCTTTTGAAATCAGGGTCAACCAGGTTCATGCTATTTGTCTGGTTATTGGGAATCTCTTTAGGATCAAAGCAAGCCTAGCAATGCATGATCTTATTATTATCATTATATTGTGCAAGTCACATGCTTTTATGGCACCCAGCTATTAAATGGGGCAAGCAACTATAGGCAGCCAAGTGTAAAATAATAAGCCTGAGAGCAATGAACCAAAAGGGGAAACACATTGCTTTTTCCTTCATAAAACCTTAGTATACTGGCTTCAAAAGAAGGTTGCTGCATAAATGGGTTCAAAGCTTTCAGATAAGCTTTGTCTATAGTGAAAATGCATTAGAAAGTTTGCATTAAAGATCTTGTCAATTACAGAACTATTTTTCAAGCTTACTTTTAAGCTTTAATGCAGTGATTTCAATGTTTATAATTTTTCCCCAAATAAAAACAAATTATAAAGTAAAATGATAATTTTTGGGAAGAATTATTGTGAATAAAATGAAGGCTGTTAAATATGTGTTGGTTACAACATTTTTCAATAATTAATGCCAGTACTAAACACAGCTCCTGTATTAAGGTATGGGATTTGGATATCTGAATTTAGCAGTCTATCAGATTTCATACTCTGAATGTCCTAACAAAATTAATTGCTCAATAAATGTACCAAGATACGTGTCAAACATTTGTCTTTAACCCAGAGTATACAAGCATAATTATTATAGTCTCAGATGAAATGTGTAGTTATCATGGTCAACCATATTCATACAGGTGCATACATCTGTTCTGTCCATTTTACCCAGAGTTTTTAGACTCAGGATTTTATTCTATTTTTTTTAAATGAAGAATTATTGTCTATACTTGATAAAGAAAAACAGGGTTTGCATTTTTTAAAATCAAGGTAATAAAGTAGAGGCCAGCTAAAAATCCTTGGCCACTGGAGATATTTGAAAATAATGATAATATATCTACCAATGATAATGTTGATCATGGTGATTGTTTTGGGGTATATTTTAATCGATAATAAATTATGCTAAGATAAAAACTTTAAATCTGCTGATAGAGGAATCAATGCTAAAATCATTTTACATTACATATTTCTCACATATAAATTATGGGCTTATGGAAGTCCAAAGTCCGTATGTCAGTTGCTATAATTCCCCTCCCTACTGCCACCTGATAGGGACTGATACATTTCTTGGATCTGTAAATGAGTCTTGACAGTAAGCAAAAATGTTTTGTAGTTCCAGAAAGGACTGCTACACAAAGCTAACTTTTACAAAATGGCTGAAATTGGCTGCCAATGAACAACAATTGTGATAGATGTGATTAGGTTAGATAAAAGGAGAACCAGAGTGTTTTAAGAGTATTTAAATATTTCATTCCAGACCAACTCAACAACTTTCCATTCAGAAAAGAGCTCCATGTACAAGTGAAAGAACTACCTGAAGAATCCACTAGAAAAATCTAAGCTTTTTCTGCTTCTATGAAGAGGTCCCTTAGGTTCCCATAGGTAGGAACATTTTATGTAACAAAATAGCTTCAAGAGAGTGGCATTTGCATGAATCTTAGGTGTCTGAGCTAATTAACTTTAAGTTCAGATCTTGTTCCAAAGGATGCACTGAAAAATCAAATAACTGAAGGATTGTTTCACAGAAGAGGGAGTGGTCTTTTATTTGTTTATTTATTTAAGAAACTTACATGGTAGCACACTCACTTTCAGTGATTCTGGGCATTAACAAAAATAAAAACCCAATATACAAATAATAAAAACCAATAACTACCTACCCCTCTGGCAACAATATGTAGCGACATCTAGCCCTATTTGAATCATATGCAGAATCATCACAATTTTACATGAAGAAACTGCAAAAGAATTACTATGTTGATGTGAAATAAGTTTTAATTTAAGGGAATAGGCATGTTTGTCATTGGTGTTACATTTTTCATGACAATTTATGCAGTTAGGATCTTTAATTTCTCCAGCACTTTATCCCAATTGGAATGGGAAGGGAAAAGTCTATAGAATAATTTCTAATGCTGTGTATAAATCAGCTGCTTAGCCTCTTTAAAAACTTTTAAGATAAGTTGTAACAGAGCAATCTGGTAATTTCAGAAATAAATCCTCATTATAACTGGATCACACTAACGAATCCTGTTACTTAATTATTCTTCCATGCTTCTGTTGCTAAACCTCCATTGCATGAGCTAAAACCAAAGCTTATCCATTGCAAACTTTCTATAACTTGGCATATCTCCTTTCTCTCCTCCCCTTTCCATTTCCTTCATTGGTGGCTAAAATGAACATACTAGGAAATTCATTCCAGCAGCAATTCATTTGTTTTCTTTTTCAAGAGATTGTTTGCTTCTCCCCCATCCTGGTTTAAATTTCTCTTTGCTTACCTATAATATCAGATTTCTTCTCTTTTTTGTGGTCTTCAAAAATATTGGCTCACAATACACAGTACTGGATGCAATTGGAGCAATGATTGAGCTGCAAAGAAGTATATGGGCACAAGAGGCCAGCAGCGTGAATCAATTTGAAGTCAACAGAATGTTTACCAATGGATAGAATCACTAACGTGTGGCAAAGCTCATTATTAACACTATGGAAATGTCCATGGCTATGTGATAAAACATATGTTTTGCATGCAGGAAATCCCTGGTCCAATTGTTGGCATGGCTGAGCAGGGATTGAAATCAACCGCTTGAAACCCTGGATAGCATTTGCCAAAATTCCAACACTAAATGAGACTGAATGGCTCAGTATAAAGCAACCTCCTAGGTATAATTTGCAAACCCATAAGAGTTTAAGATGTACTGAACTTCCACTGTTTAATATATATATATTCTCCCTCCCTGGTAATCTAAATAAAAACACACATTGCAAGTTGCCTAGTTATTTAAGGGCTTGTTTCAATTTTGGTTTCAGCTTACATCTGGTCAAAAGAAATACAATGGTTCTGTAAGATTAACACTACAGAATGAATTCACTCACATAGTCTAAGTAGGGGTGTCAGACTTATAGCCCGTGGCCTGGATGTGTCACACGCTGGCTATTCCTACCTCGAGTTTAGCAAAGGGGAAGATAGTTGAGATACATTACATGATGACAATGTGTCATCGTGAGTTTTACACCCCTGGTCTAAAGATAATTTCACAACTTCTATAAGGAATTGTAAATTTTCACAAATTTATCGTAAATATCCAGTGCTTTTCCAGATCTGTATGTTTGGAAAACAAAAATTATCTACAAGAGATATAATCTACTGAGAACTCTTCTAAATTATAGGATCTTCTACAACAAATGACAGCTGAATAAGATCACATCTGATATCTTGCATAAATCCCATTTATTTGAGTGGACTTCAAAGTAGATTTGTGTGCATGATTTTTACAAAGCAAACAGATTGTGTTCTGAACATTGATTTATTCAAACAGTACAGAGTCATGTATAAGAAATGAATACAATGTGTAAAATGCACAATGGACCGAAATCTTGATGGCTATTGGTTAACGTAATCATTATATAAATCTTGGTAAAATCTTAAAATCACTATTTGTGCCTTCTTGAAAGCTTGGAGAATTTCTCTAGAAATATTGTCTACATATATTCCTTAGTCAGGTAGGTGGTAGTGTACACCAGCAACAATAGTTTTTTAGTCCTTCTTATCCTTTCATCCATTTATTTTCATCCAAATGTTCAGTGGTGCCACCAAGATCATTGTCTTGCTTGGAAACCTTTGCAGTCTGTAATTCACTTCAAAAGCTCTATCTGCAGAGGAATGCTACACACCTCCCCTGAGGTGCTGGCCAAAGTTTCAGATGATGTGCTGCTTGCTTCCTCCCAACCACTTGCCAAAATATCAAGTGATGAAGAGAAAGAGACTAATCTGGAAGGAGCTCCATGCTAATATATTTCTGTGCCTTCAGGATATCCCACATTTGCTGAAGCTGTCTCTGAGTTATAGTTGTATTGTGATGGGGGTGATGCCAAGAAAATTATTTTGAAAAATTGGAAAAGTAATAACATTCTGGATATTAATGATTGGATTTTAGAAAGGTATGATCTTCAGGTTAGAAAAGGGATTTTGAACAGAACAGAACAGAATGGAATAACTGAGTTGGATGTGACCTGGAGGTCTTCTAGTCCAACCCTCTGCTCAAGCAGGAAACCCTATACCATTTCAGACAAACGCTCTT
>JANHGC010003862.1:61258-72738 GCA_027560395.1 Boaedon fuliginosus | reverse complement strand
TAGAGATCAGGACCATCCCCACCTTACTGGCCTTCCGTAAAGTAACAAAGACCTGGCTCTCTGTCAGAAGGCCTGGAATTAATGTGGCCCCCCCTTGGATGATTGTGAGTGTGATTGTTGATTATTTTCTTTTTATATTGTACTATTGTGTTTTTATTTGCTGTAAGCCGCTTCAAGTTCCCCTTGATTGGGGAAATGAGGCGGGGTATAAATCTAAACAAACAAACAAACAAACAAACCGGCCTGCCGGAAGAGCCAGGTCTTTAACGCTCGACGGAAGTAACAAAGGTCTGGGACACTTTGGAGCTCCGATGGAAGATCGTTCCAGAGGGCTGGGCCTGCCACAGAGAAGACCCTCCTCCATGGAATCACCAGCCAACACTGTCTGGCCGAAGGTGTTCAGAGGAGACCCACTCTGACCTCACCGGGGAGGCAAATGGTGGCAGAAGGTGGTCTCGAAGGTAACCTGTTCCGATGTCATGTAGGGCTTTAAAGGGAATAACCAGCACCTTGAATTGAACCCGGAAGCCTACTGGGAACCAGTGCAAGTCATGCAACTGGTGTGACATGGGTGTATCGTGGGACACCCATGACTGCTCGTGCGGCTGCGTTCTGGATCAGTTGAAGCTTCCAAATGCTTTTCAAGGGCAGCCCCAAGTGGAGTGCGTTACAGTAGTCTAGCCATGAGGTGATGAGGGCATGAGTGACAGTAATGCTTCTCGGTCCAGAAAGGGTCGCAGTTGGTGCACCAGGTGGACCTGGGCAAAGCTCCCTCTGGCTACAGCTGTCAAGTGATCTTTCAATTTCAGCTGTGGATCCAGAAGGACACCCAAATCGCAGACCCTCTCGGAGTGGGTCAACAGCTCCCCCCCTCCCCATTTCCAACAATGGAAGGTGTTGGATGGTCCAAGAGGTAGGGACCCAAACCCACTCAGTCTTGTGAGGGTTGAGTTTAAGCCTGTTGGTCCCCATCCAGACCCTGATAACTCAAGCACCGAGACATCACTTCAGTAGCATCATTGGATTGGGTTGGGGTGGTGATGAAAAGTTGCATATGATCAGTGTATTGATGATAATGCACCCTGAACCCTCAAATGATCTCACCCAGTGGTTTCATAAGATATTGAACAGGAGCAGTGAGAGGACCTGTCAGTATTAAGTCAGGGGACTCGGGCTCAACCTCTGCTCCCCTACCAACACCGTCTGCACATGGCCCGAGAGGTAGGAGGAGAACCACCAAAGCATGGTGCCTCCCACTCCCAACCCTGAGCCGCTGCAGAAGGATACCATGGTGGATGGTATCGAAAGCTGCTGAGAGGTCAAGTAGCACCAGGATAGAGGAGCCCCTATTCTGGGCTCCCCAGAGATCATTGACCAACGTGATCAATGGAGTCTCTGTGCTGTGCCCAGGTCTGAAACCAGACTGAAAAGGGTCCAAATAATCCATTTCATCCAAGGACTCATGGAGCTGTAGCGCCACCACCTTCTCAACAACTTTCCCTAAAAAGGAAAGGTTGGAGACTGGATAAAAGTAAAGTTCTTTAATTCAGCTGGATCCAAGGCAGGGTTCTTGAGGAGGGTCTCACCCCCGCCTCTTTCAAGGCCAGCAGAAAGAACCACTCTCGAGGCATTTACAGCTGGCTGGAACCAGTCTCGTGTCACCTCTTGACTGGTCGAAACCAGCCAAGAGAAGGTGCTCATAGCCCCCATGGCCTTGTCCACTTCCTCAGGGCCAACAGGATCGAACTTGTCCCAATCTGATTCAGACCTGCCTCCAGCAACTCTGTAGCACTTGCCTAGTCAGAGTCTATGTCTGTCTGGATCTGAGTGACTTTATCTGACATATATTGACTAAATTCCTCAGCACACCCCTGCAAAGGTTCATGCCTCATTCCCAAATTGAGACGGGAACTGGTCACCTTAAACAAGGTGGCTTGGTGATAATCTGCAGATGCAGTAACAACAGAGAAATGTGAACACTTCACTGCCCTTATTGCCACTAAATAAGACCTAATAAAGGCTCTTAATAGTGTTTGATCAGATTCGGAGTTACTAGCTCTCTAATGGCGCTCTAGACGTCTCTTCTGGCGCTTCATCTCCCGGAGCTCCACGGTAAACCAGGGAGCCCTTTGGGATCTGAACTTAGTGAGTGGTCGCAGCGGCACAACTCTGTCCAAGGCCCTAGTCGACGCCTGATTCCAGGAAGCGACCAGGGCTTCAGCTGAGCTGTGGGCACTGGGAATCAGGGAACATCCCCAGCTCCCTCTGGAGCAATGGGTCCATTAGGCGTCTGGGGCGGAACCACCTAGTCGGTTCCACCTCTCTGCAGCATTGGGTCGCTATCCAGAACTCTAGCCTTAGCAGAGAGTGATCTGTCCATGGCAAGGGCTGATTGACTACATCCCCCAAAACCAGATCACGTTCCCACTGACCAGAGATAAATACTAAGTTGAATGGGTGTGAACCCGAGTCGGACCCTGAATTACTTGGATCAGGTCCATGGTTGCCATGGAAGTCATGAACTCTTGTGCCACAACTGAGGTTTCACCAAGGGAAGGCAAGTTAAAATCCCCCAGGACCATAAGTCTGGGGAATTCAACCGCCAACCTGGCTACCGCCTCAAGCAGCACAGGCAGGGCTGTTGCTACACAGCTGGTAGGTACGTGATCAGCAGATCCAGCTGACCCTCTCAGTCCATCTTCACAAAGAGGGACTCACACTCGAGAATCTCTGGCGCAGTGCCTCCGCGAGGATGCAAGCTCTGACATATAATAACAGCCACTCCACCGCCTCTGCCCTGGTATAAGACCTGAAACTCGGCTGGGCACATTTCCAAGAGTGGAACACCTCCTTCTTGCCCTAACCAGGTTTCGGTTTTATGCATGCCAAGTCCGCCCTCTCCTCCAAGATCAAATCATGGATCAGAGGGGTTTTGTTGGAAACAGACCACAGCAAGCCTGAGCCCAGGGCCCTGTGTTCCCATGCCAACAGGTACCTGAGATGAGCTGATGGTTTTAGAGGGGCCCGAAAACGTAATCACTTTAATATAGCAAGTGCAGGTTCCCCGAGAGCAGGCCACCCCTCTGCTCCCGCCATATCTGCCCCTTTAATAGTCATTTTTATACTTCTCTTGTGGAATTAAGTCAATTAAATCAAAACCAAATTCTCATTTCAGGATTTGAGAAGTGGTCAGGTGTCAAAAAGGAGGAATGTTGTTTGGTTCAATTTTGCTAGGCTGAAGGAAGACAAAAGGATTGTGATTTTGTAGCATAATGATCAATGTTTTCATTTTAGGAAAATGCTTTCCTGAGGTGAAGGCTTGATAAATTTACAAATCGAGATAGATTCAATCTTTTTATGTCACATTCAGTATCAGAAAATTAATTTAGTCTACGTAGCCTATCTGATGAATCTTTATAGCTATTTATAAAACTTTTCCCCTTGTACAGATCTACAATATAAATGTTAATGGGAAGGTGGAAAGCATTAACAGAGTTTTTATGATAATGTTTCCGGCAGCTCATATATCAAATCTTGAAGCATCTTCATTGGGTTTTAATAGAAATAGAAAACATTTTTCCAGTGCATTTGCCAAATTAGAAATTATCCTTTCAATTATAGACTATCTTTCCCCAACATGTATGGTAATATTCCACAGGCCAAAGCTCTCATCACCTCTCCTGTAGTCATTTGCATAGTCAATTATTTCAACCGTGAGTTAGATGGCAAATCAAGAGTGAAGTCAACTATTCCACCAAAAAAGGATCAGAAACTGATTCTCCTTGAGCTAAATTATGGTATATGATCAGTTTTTAATACTGTTTCAAACTTGCTGTAAGGCAAGAAGAGATTTTAAGGAAAGGTGGAGAACAATTGCTATGGACTAGATAGCAGGCAGTGATGTCTGCTCCTCCTAGTGGTGCTATTGGATGCTCCCTGCCTATCAGGGGAAGGGCTAAATTGAATACAGACCAAACCAATGTCAGGTCCAGGCGACAAGCCAGTCAGTCAGGTTTTTTGTTGCAACCAATGGATTTACAGCCACCTCCATCAGGACCCAGCTGCACTTGATTGTGCAAGATGGTGTTTGTTGATTTGAAAAGCAGACCCTGCTTCTGTGGGAATAACAGTAGGAAGATGATAAGATAGGTTAGACAGCAATTACTACTTACATTGGATCTTTCTAAGAAGCTGAATATGGATTCAATGCTATTCCATTTTTGGAGGTTGTCCTTTTGTTCCACCTTATCATCCATACATTTGTTTTTGCTATATTTCCTTGTGTGAAGGGTCCCTTAGCTGATCTGTCAGAATCAGGGCAGGGAGCTATGGTAGGCCATTCAGTTTTCTTCCAAAAATGAGATACAGAAATTTTTAGCTCTAAACCATGTTGCCGGCTCAACATATCTTGTAAATGCAAGACTGCAGCAGGTCATTTGTACCACATGAAATTAAAGGAGCAACATACTTTGAGCAACATAATGTAAATAATAACCCATTTATTTGGTCTACAAAAATTCTTAAAACCCTGTGGTGGATCTTTATTTACTGTCCAAAGTTCCATAGGGAGATATATTGAAAAGATGCTGAGATTAAGAAAAATGGACTGAGCTGCCTTCATTATCTTTTTCAAATGCTTAACTTGGTAACCTCAACCAGAAGTTTAAGAAATATATGTCTGGATGGGGACAACACCTTGAAGACAAACTCATCAAAAAAGATCTGAGATATAACTTGTCTCAGAATGATTTTATTCTTTCTTTAAAATATTAATTCATAGATTTGAAAGAGCAAATACTTTTTTCACCAGGGTTGCTCTTGAGTGTTACTGGACCATCACAGAACAGAGACCTTCTCCAGCTTGCTTCTGCACAAAGTCCAACATTCAAAACTGCTCAACAATATTTTTATTAAGCTAAAATAAGAACTTCTTCCCCAGTACCAAGAAGATGTGATGCTTCCTTGTAATTCAAAGTATAATTCTTAGTAGATTCTACTCCTATATCAGTTGCTACCTGACCTGAGTTACCGAAGCCGTTCAGAATTCACTAGGCATCACGCTCATATTTTTATCCTTTTTGCTACCCTCATCCCAATTTTCTCTTCCAAAGTCCTTGGATTAATATTACAATAATACCTTCAAATCTTCTAGCTGCCACTTATGCACCCTGTAGCTGTTGCACGAGAAAAGTGGTTTCTCAGCTCTACTGCCAAAAGGAGGCCTTCTCCAAGACCATCGTTTATGAATAACAGAAAGTTTCCTCCCATTAATTGTCTTAGAAAAGGCTTCAGGTACATTAGGTACATTTGCCAACGTGATGTCTTCTCAGCTGGCTTCAGTTAAGTTGTCAATGTAGTTCTTTAGCAGGCATTCATAGTAGTTTCCAATCTTTCTCAGGTTAGCTCGTAGTGCTGAGCTCATTGCTTCTATCATGCAGGGTTCCTTTTCCACCAGCATGATGGCCATTACTCCAAAGTTGAGAAGGACCTGCAGGTAAGCCTAAAGTGAAAGATCAAGTTCCATCAGGCCAATGAACAAGCAATGTATTTTTAAGACCACACTACTGAATATTCCATCTATAATTATTGGGGCTGTGGCAATGATCAGAAGAGCATAAAGCAGGGGGGAAACACCCAATAATATATGAAAGTAAACATGTATAATTTTTTTTTTCAAGTTCAAAGTGGAGAATGCACAAAGCATTCATATGTGCAATTTTTGTCTTTGTTTTTTCCTGGAATAAACTGGCTATGGTACCATATGCATGTGGATAGTAGCAATATTATTTCAAATGATTATTTATTGATTGATTGATTGATTGATTGATTTATGCCCCGCCTCATTTCCCTGGTCAGAGGGAACTCGAGGCGGCTAACAATAAATAAAACAATCAATAATACAATAGTTAAAATTTTACAACACAATCAACAAGCATTCAGGAAGGAAAGATAGTCATCCAGGCCCTCCGACAAAGCCAGATCTTCATGGCTTTTTGAAAGGCCAGCAGAGTGGAGATGGTCCTAATCTCGGGGGGAAGTTGGTTCCAAAGGGCCAGTGCTGCCACAGAGAAGGCTTTAGCGCGGGGGCCTGCCAGCCGACATTGTTTGGCTGACGGGACCCGTAGCAAGCCAACTGGGCACTGGGAGGCACAAGGCAGCAGAAGGCGGTTTCAAATGTAACCCGCTCCTAAGCCATGAGGGGCTTTAAAAGTTGTTACTACCACCCTGAATTGCACCCAGAAGACCACTGCCAACCAATGCAGCTCACGGAGGATCAGTGTTATATAGGTATACTGCGGTACACCCTCAATCACTTGCGCAGCTGCATTCTGTACCAGTTGCAGTCTCCGAGTGCTCTTCAAGGGCAGCCCCATGATGGAAGTGGTCCATCAATGTGCAAGTCAACTCCGAAGCCACAGATTTTCACAGTATGGGCTTGACCGGGGAAATGAGGCAGGGTATAAATCGAATAAATTAAATTAAATTAAATTAAATTAAATTAAAGGTCCCAAAGAGACAACACAACTGAGCCAGGGTTTAAATCAACTTATTTGTTATCCGAGGATGCATCTTGGGGGCTTCAACCCCGCCCCACCTCCCCAGAAGAGTCCACTATGGGGTAAATGCAAGCAATGTTTGAGAAGAGTTCGTCCTATGTTTGAGAAAAATCTACAATCTGCCAGAGACTTCATCTTTATAGGACGATGATGATTGATGATTATGGTGATGAGGGAAATTGTGAAGATGAGGATGATGATGTCATATGCAGCTCTTGATGATTTTATTGGCCAGGTCTCTCCACATTTTCTTTGAGTTGTCCTATGCTCTGGATGGGGTCAGTTTTTGATGGAGCCCAGCCACTGCGTTCTTGGGTGACCTGGTTTCCTTTTACACTAATTCCCCCACCTGACATGGCCAAAATAAGTGAGATGTAGTTGTGATTTTGCTTGCCTGTTGGTCACCTTTGCTGCCCAAGGATTTTATGGAATACAATCTTTAAAAAAGTGGGTTGCAATTAAAGAGAAGGAACAAATGGAATATTATATGATATGTGAATCATTCTATCGATGGTTAGAGAATAAATATGAAAGTCACAAATAAAAGAAGATTAGAGAAAGATAGAAAATGTGTTAATAGAATTAAATAAGTTAAGAAGAGGATTGTTATAATAATTAGACATGCATATTTGTATTAAGTATTAAGAGTTGAGAATTAACACTAACGTAATGAATATGGCTGTAAACTTTAATTGTTACTAGCTGATGACCCGGCCTGGCTCGGGTTCTCTTTATCCCCCTCCTCTTCATAATGCCAATTTGCATAAATTGCTCCTATTGGCTAGAGAGCTTCAGGCTTCAGTAGAACTGAGCTTGGTATTTAAAAGTCGGGGGGGTCCCCTTTGCTCTCTTTTTTAGACAAAATAGGGGGCAAAGAATTTGGGGACCCCCCCTCAGTGCTGATTTCGCAAGTCTAATAAAGGTATGTGTGAAATTTGGGGCAGATTGGGGCAGAACTGAATTTTTGTATAGAGCACATACAAACCCACAGCTCTGTTTTATATATATAGATATTATATAACGATGTATTATAATGTTGTGAAGGGAACACAATTTTAAATCATTGGAAAAGATTTGATTTGATACGCAGCTTATGAAATATTTTGCATTGCACTGCAGTGTATTGCATTGCATTTGTTATCACAAATGACCAATTCAAATTATCCTATTTCAAATATACTGGAACTATGCACAGATCCAGGTCTCCGTAAAAGGTAGCTGGAAAAGATGGAAGGAAAGAGTATGACCAGCAGCAAGGTGGATGGATTCCATTTCAATAGTGATGAGTGGCACCAGGGGAAGATTTGAAAGAACAGGTTAGGGGTAGATCGGGATAGATTGTGGTGGAGAATATCTATCTATGCCAGGAGTGTTGAACTCATGTCATCACGGTGGTGTCACATGATGTATTTTTTCCCCCCTTCGCTAAACCGGGCGTGGCCAGTGCGTGACGCATCCAGCCCGTGGGCCGAGAGTTTGACAGTGCTAATCTATGTGGTCACTAGGTGTCAATAACAATGTGATGGCAAATAATCAAATAACTTGTGAGTACCATTTGTTTTATTTTAGTGCCTTCAAATTAGTGTTGACCTTGGCTACTCCCTGGACACGTCCCTGCAATTTGCTTGGAAAACTACGCTGCTATTGCTTGGTGGCTTTCTAATGAATTTCAGCAGCCCAATCTTCAAACTGTTGGAATCACAAAACATGGGTGGAGGCTGCAGCTGGTCATGGATTGCTTCCTTCCAAGTTTATTCCAACTTCTTGCTATGGCAGGATCTACAATTCAGTACATAGTTAGAACATTTCCCAACAGATGGCTGTTCCGCTTAAATACTTGAAGGAAAGAAGAAGCCACAACCTCCTCAAACAGCCTGTTCCACTGACATTTTCACCCACTGGTTTAGTAGTCCTCCTAAACTAAAGCAAATTTTTCAATTTCCTTAATCTTCCACATACCGTAGTTACCGTACTGCAATTGCATTTTCCTGTGGGGGTTTTTTTTGCCTTGGCTGAACACAGCCAATTCTTTCCATTGTGTTTCTCACCCAACCTGGTTTCTGAATCCTCACCCTACTGCTCTACAGAAGGACACACCAACGATTGACTACATTTCTCTGTTATTTTAATAGTATGCAAAAGGGTATACTTATTTCATATAATCTGCACTAATGCGACCTATTATTACATTAATTTTTTTAAATTTTGTAGAGAACTAGATGCTAGTTTATATTCAGTATGGAATCCACCAGAACATTCAGTTCAGGGATTGGTTTGCTGGCCTACCCTGTTTCTTCCAGGCTGAAATAGTTGGGAATTAGGGTGGAAATCCCTCTTCCCTTCAGTAAATGGTGGTAGATACTCTTACCTTTCTGCAGGCTGAATCCCCATCTGGAGTAGAGGTTTCCTCTGTGGTATTCAACCTTTTTCACATACACTGTCTGCTGGCTAAATCATCTTTCTGATCTCATAGCTGTGTCTGCTTGGGAGAAGAACAGGGATTGTACCTAAATCTAGTGCTTTCCCTTGGATTTCATCTCGCCATCTTTGTGCGTTCCAGCTTGTCAAGTTCCTTCTGAATCTCAAAACTGGCATAATAAGCCAGGCTAAAATGTGTGCAAAGCTAATCATAGCTAATTTATGATTCTGTGTGCTTTGCAAATCCAGTAATTGGGTTAATTCAGTAAAGTACAGTTCTTCTTATAATTCAGTTTACCGTGTGTTGACTTTTGTGTAGACATGGTCTCTGTCTTTCCAAATGCTTGCCCTTCTAGCTCTGTGTTATTTGCACACCTGTTTAGCAGCCACATATATCTAGCGATTGAATATAAAAAGGAGACAAAGACAAAATCCTGCAATGGCCCCCTTGAGCCCTGCCTCTAGGCTGATATTGTGCTGTTTGTAAGCATTCCTATGTTCACACATCATGCTCAAGTTATTGTTTGCTTAGTAATGAATAAGCCACATTTAGCTCATTTCACCCAGTCTATTAAGCCAATACCACACTGCATAATATCTTGACATACTTTGTGAATTATCCCAATTGTAGATAATTCAATGAACCATTCTTAAAGGAACAATCGGTTAGCACAATGTGCGAATTCAATCTCTATCTCTGCTTAACCACCTGTTAGTCCATCTAATAGTAGCCACTGATTACCGTAAGTCACAAACAGAGCATAAAGTAAATCTGCCTTTCCTTTCAACATATTTTCCAGTGTATGCTGCCTCTGAATTACTTTAACGTGGTTAATATTGAGAGAAATATTCTCTGTAACTGTATTAAGTGAACCATGGTTTTCTCAGTTAATTTAATTTTCTGCATTGGCAAACACCTCCAGCATAAACCGCTTGGAATAGATTTACATAGTAATAAATTGAAGTAACATGCACTAAGCTACTCTGTGGTTTAATGTGTTATGTGGAAAAAGCCTAGGATTTTAAATTAATTGAAGGTCCTTAGATTTCCTTACTAAATTACTCTGAAGTCTCTACTTCTACTTTATTATGCACAGCCGTGCCCTGACAATACTAATCTCATCCCTTGTGCATGACACTACTTTCATCTCAACCACCACCATAACCTGAATTAGACAGTTAAAAAAACCCAGACATTTGGGAGATACAACTATTGATCTGAGATCAATAGACAAATCAATAGAACCACAATAGATGGACTTCCAGAGAAACTCTTTTAAAAGACAGACCACAAAAACTGAACAAGGAAAACACCACTTATTGCTAACTTATATCTCACAATTCAAACCAGTCAAATACATTATTAATAAACTGCAGCCCATACTGGACAATGGCACCAGGGGTGGGTTTCAAATTTTTAAACAACCGGTTCTGTGGGTGTGGCTTAGTGGGTGTGGCTAGTGTCGTGTCCCGCCTGGCCCTGACAAATACTGCACCATTGCCCCATGCTGGACTGATCGTGAAATGAACTGTTGTATGTCAAGGATTACCTGCACAAAAATATAAAAAGCTTCTTTGTTTGCAAAAAGCTGCCCTAAATACCAGTCATTAGATTAAAAAGACCTGCAAGCTGGAGTTACAAATCAGGCAGGGTGCCAGAGCACTTTAAAGAATTAAAATAGTTAAAATGCAATGATTAAGTATCAGCAGGCAACTCTTTCTCATTACCAGAACAGATAAATGTTTTTTTGGCCTCCTGAGGTCTCCGTACCAACTTCCTCCCCACTCCCCCCAGGTATTGTGACTCAACATTTGGTGTATAAGATGCACCCAGATTTTCACCCTCTTTTCGGGAGGAAAAAAGTGCGTCTTATACTCTGAAAAATATGGTACATTTCATCAAGTGAAATAAACACAGGCATGCAGCTATTTCTTCCAAATTACAACAGCCAAATGAACAGGTTTGATCGGCATTTCTTCATTTTCTGCTGAGTTCCATATTTCTTTCTTTTTTTTTAATTCCCTTCTGCAGCCAATATTCCAGTGAGCTTAATTGTCAAGAAATGCTCAACACTTCAGGAATGTGTGGAGGGCCTCTTCGTCACCACAATAGTAGATGGTAGATTTGAAATAGTGAGAGCTAACTGTTGCCAAACTGATGTCTGCAATGCAGAACCGCTTCCGTGTAAGTACACCTACATCTTAATACAACCCTTTCAAATTGTAGCTTCCTTTTTAACTCTTGCTTGTTGCAAAGAATTTTGGGTTATTTGATTCTACCCGAGTTGGAATTGAACTGAAGTTTGTGAAAAGAATGTCAAGTCAGAGGAGGCTGGGATAAGACATTAAAAAGCTTAGTGTGGTTATCATGAAACTTTGCTAACTGGAATGTTTGCTTCCTCCAGTGGAAAGTTATGATGAGCTTACTCCCAATGGGTTACGGTGCCCAGGTTGCTATGCACTAAATGAGGATTATTGCAAAGCCAATGAAGTTGTATTCTGCGT
>JANHGC010003862.1:32302-52071 GCA_027560395.1 Boaedon fuliginosus | reverse complement strand
TCAAGAAATCCAATTGGATAAGGGAGTGATCTGACCATGGCAAGGGTTCTACCGCTATATCCCCCAAACCCAGATCACGGCGCCAAAGCTCAGAGATAAAAACTAAATCGAGCATGTGTCGATTAGAACCATCCCTACTTTGTTGGCCTTCCGCAGAGCCACTAAGACCTGGCTCTGTCGGCGGGCCTGGAATGTGTTAGAAAATCTTGATATATTGTATTTTTATTTTATTTCATTACTGTTGTCAGCCACCTCGAGTTCCCCTTGACTGGGGAAGAGAGGCGGGGTATAAATCAAATTTAAAAAAAATAAAAAATAAATCTATGTCAAAATTGAAGAGCCCTCTATTAACAGAGGGGGAGGGATACAACATCATCTATCTCCAATCCACAACAGTCCTTTCAACACTTCCAATAAGGCTCCACACCAATTTGCACCACTCAGGTGACCCTGATGTCACAGATAAACCTCCAGGTGACCTTACTGACCTGCTAAAAGAATGCAAATTACCAGCTGCCTGCAAGGAGTATAAATCCTTCCATTCCCAACCATCCAGTCAGAGCTGAAGAAGCTTCTTGGATGAGAAGCGAAAGTCTTCAAAGAAAAATCAGAAAGCCCAGTTGCCTCTTGAAAAAGCACCTTTGGGACAACCATGACCTCGATGACTGAGAATCTCCATAGATACTCCCCAAGTGAAAAATTATTTGCCCATGCTTGTTCAATAAATAGTGTTATGTGGCTTTTATTTATTTATGCTTTATTGCTTTTTATTCTGCTATTTTATGAAACTGAAAGTAGCTTCCTGCTTTTTTTAAAACAACAACAACCAAAACTACCTAGAAAATAAAAGATGTGACTAAATAATGTAAGCTGAGGAAGTAACATACCTCTCTGGCTCTGGATAGTGTTGGTTCCACCATGGAGGGGGTCTCTCTGGAAATTGATTCTGTGGCATGTCCCAAGTATCCATCCAAAAGTTTTCATTTGGTATATTCTGGATAATTAAAAAATAAACATTATTCACTATTGTGACTACTCTAGAAACCCTTTAAAACAGGTAACAAAAGTCATATTATTGAGAGAAAGGCAGATCATTATTTCTGGTTGTCCAACAAAGTAGCAGTTTCATATTTGCTTGACAGTGTTATGGCACAATGCAAATATTCAATAAGCAATGTTTATGCCTCAGGCTTAATCTATTAAATTAACTGCTTTGAATAGCTAAACCCCCAAAATCATATTGCTACTTGAGAGCCATGACTTTCCTCTCCCTCCCCCACCTGTCAGAGCACTGGACAAGTAAAAAAATCCTAATCCTAGAAAACTATACAATACCTTAATGTGGCCTCCAATCAAGCATTTGGTCACTGTAAGCAAAGAGACCATAGTTTAAGCAATTGAACCAAATATCTGTGAAACCTAGTTTGGATTTCTTAAATTTCCCCATGAGAGAAGTGAGGTAGAGTTAATCGTATGTATGTATGTATAATATGTATGTATGTATGTATGTATGTATGTATGTATGTATACATTATACAATGTACAATGTATAATTCTTTTTTTGCTGTAACGTAAGATGAAAGTAAGCTCCCAAGAAATTACAACAAAGTCATTGTATACCAAGAGTAATTTGAAAGTTTTAATCTTGACTGGAAATATGAAAAGGCAGAAAAGGAGTAACAACTGGCCTTGCATTATGAAAAGACTCGTCTTTTCAACATTTTGAGAGAAGTGGGGGCTGAAGGCAGAGCAAGAACTGAAAGAGAAGATAAGTGTGGAATGTTGCACAGAAAAGGATCAAAAGAGAAAAACATGGACAAAATGACCAAATGAAATTGTAATAATTAGAGGTAAATGGGTGGGATCTAGGTGGAGCATGAATTGTGTAGAACTGTATAAAATGCACTGTATAGAATTTAGGGGTGTGCTCTTTATTCTCATGCCAATTTTCGTGTAGAGATTGAGACACCATCTTTTTGCAAAAAGATTTTCTTTATTTTCTTTCTCTTTTAATAAACATCTTTTGTTAATCCATTATTTTTGCTTCATTATTAAGTGAGAAACTTTTTGTAATTTTCAAATCTCACACCCAGAATGTTAATCATATAGATCTGTTGATGAATTTGAAATAAATTGATCCACTGTTCAGAAGGCATTGTAGTTATGTGTCATTTGCTAGGAAAAATTGCCAGAAGATTCCCTTGCTATGTATAAGTAAGAGCATAACTGAAATCCCATTTCATATCTGAAGCCTGTAAGGCGTAATAAAACACATATTCTCTACTCTATCTCAAAAAGATAGGACATTAACAGGAGAAAGAAAACATAAAGAATATATAGATGTACAGCTGCCTTCATATTAATATAAAAGCAAGCTGAATTCCAGAAATAATTTTCTCTTTGCTAATGAGAGAAAAGAAATAATTACTTTTTATAAAAAGCCAGAATATATGGAATTAAAGAACCACTTTAGAAGTAGATGTTTCTCTTTCATGTAAAAGGCTGAACTAAGAAAGTAAGTTTATTAACTACCAGAGACCCTTACCTGAAACTGCACTTAACAGGAAATGAGGAATTGGAGGTCACTTCAAGCATAACCATTCTTAAGTTTGCTATAACATGCTATTTTTGTAAAAACTGCTTGTGAAGGGAAATAAGAACGTAAGATGTGTTCAGCGAAAGACAAATGATTGAACCCTAAGAGTACAAGGGAAGGAGGGAAGGACATGACTTTTCGTGACAGCAAAAGCAAAAAGTTTAAGGGGATACTGGAGGGACAAAGGTCTAACAGGATGCTGAGTTCAGATTTTTAGAAGAGGGCTTTAAAATTAAGCTGAAGTAATGATAACTAAAGGAAGAATGGGGGATTAGGATGTCCCAAGAAAAGAAATTATTTAATTCTTATTGCTATGATCGCTGTATTCCCCCCCCCCGTTCTTTATTACCTTTTTTTAGTGTAAAGGAATACCCCATCTCAAGAAGTCACATACGGTAGTTTTTATAACATGCTACTTTGCTTTCTGTAATCTTCTTGCAAAAGGATGAGAATTAATTATGTGTACTTGTGAATGGGAGGAAATTACTTTTGGGGGATATGGCTAGGGTAAAAGTTTAACAGGATGTTGAACTCATGTTTACTTTTAATTAGAGGAAGGGGTCTTGGTTTTTTTAAATAGAAAAAGAGAGATAAAGTTAAACCCAGGAAATAATGATTAGGGTGGAGGCTAGGGTAATGGATGTTTCTGTGTTTGAATACTGTATATAAACCTGCTGCTAATTCACCACTACGCACTCTGCTCGTGACTCTATTTTGAGAGCTTGTGTAGTGGCCAGCCTTTGCAAACAGCTTTTAAAAATAAAATTGCCTTTTCACTGTTCCACTAGTGGTCATCTGAATTGTTGAGTTCATTTTGTATGTCACGCTAAGCACCGAGAAAACAGCAGTGGAGCTGTTGTGGCTATAGTTTTTATCAACAGCACAGCTTGATGTAGGGTGGTACACCCAAATACTTTATCTAAATCTAAAACAACCTTGAGAAGGGATAATGTTTATCTTATGTTGCTGTCCTCACCCACAGTGTTTTTAAAAGGAGCAATCAGCTCTCGGAAACATTAAATAAAAAAGCACTTGGTATCACAAAATAGCCATATACCATTAATTTGTATAACTCAAGTGGATACATTATACATAATACTGCCATATTTTTCTCTATTATACAACCTGTGAAGAGAGTTGGGCTGAGGGAGTGACTAGCTCAAAGTCATCCAGCTGACTTATATATAAAAATAAGGCAGAATTGCCGAAAATAATAGCTTGGGACAACTGAACAATCACACAGGTGCATTCTACGAAAACTGGTACACCTGAAATAAATTATAACCTATCAAATATATACAGTTTCCATACTACATGTCAGCTTAGATTCTGAGAACTTTCTCCTCTAATAGGTTGAACTTCAGAAGCCAACATCAAGAAAATATGTCAGATTCAAAATAAACGGATTTGAGGTTATTTTCATGCCTGTTTTGAATCTCTGATATGATGTTGAAAATCTGCTCAAAACAACCTCTGTAAGAAAACTCAAAGTTGGGGGGTGGGGGGAGAAAGCATCTTAAAATGTTGAACAAGTGCCCTGCATTCCACCAAATGTTAGAACAGTGATAGGGAGTCTCTGGCTTCACAAGATTAGTCTATCCACCCTATGGAGCCTCAACTAAATCCTTTCCAGTGGTGGGATTCAAATTTTTTTACTACCGGTTCTGTGGGCGTGGTTTGGTGGGCATGGCTTGGTCATCATCTGTCTGGGTAGGCGTGGCTTTCAGGAATAAAAATCATCAAGGGCCGTGCAGACATCTTTTACATAACATCTCAGTCACAGCCACAGACCAATTCCAAAATATAAATAACAGCAGCAGCATAAGCAAAGCAAACTCACAAACTTACACAAGTTAACACACACACCATTTAAAAAAAAGCACAGAAAACACAGCCACAAATTTTAAAAAAAACAAAAAACAAAAATCAGGAGAAGGCAGCAGTTTCAGGAGTTGCTCACAGCAGGGCTCTGAGGAGCTCTGCAATTAGAAGCTTCAGTTCAGGGAACGTCCATTTTGTCCATTTCTAAGCAAGGCGGTTGTTAAATCAGTCGTGCCCAATTTTACAACCATTTTTGCCTTAATTGTTAAGCAAATTGTTACAGTCGTTAAGTGATCCTATGGTCATTAAGCAAATTCAGCTTCTCCAAATTATTTTGCTTGTCAGAAGTCGCCTGGAAAGGTTTCAAATGGCCATCATATAACCAGGGATGCTTTGTAAGTACATGGCTGGTTTCCAAGTGTCAAAATGGAAAAGCTACGATGCTTGTAAGTGAGAGGACCAGTTGTAAGTCATTGTTTTCAATGTTGTTATAACTTAAAAAGGTCACTAAACAAAAGGTTGTAAGTCGAGGATAACCTGAATAGGCTCTTTCCCCTCTTTGCCTTCGATCTCTCTATTGCCCACCTATTCTCCTCTTCTGGTGTTGATCTTTTATGTACTCATCCATTCCCCTCCTGATCACAGTTCATTTACACCTGCAGGATATTCTCCTCCTTCTGGCTTTGTTCTCACATGTGCTTCCTCTTCTCTTCTGACTCTACCAGCAAAAGCCTTTCACTTTTAAGAATTTTTGTTTGCCAATGGAAGAAATTTTCAAATTTTAATGCCAAATATAGTGAGAGCATATGCATACCTACCAGCAGTAAGAATGAAAATAACTTTATGATAAAAAAGTGGCTATTCTGTTGTTTAGATTTGGTATGTTGTTGGGTTACTGAAATTATCTGGCAATGTAGTCATCCTTGTCTTAGTATTAGGCCATTACCATTCCAATCAATAG
Organism: Boaedon fuliginosus; assembly: GCA_027560395.1. Lineage (NCBI taxonomy): Eukaryota > Metazoa > Chordata > Lepidosauria > Squamata > Lamprophiidae > Boaedon > Boaedon fuliginosus. The sequence goes on along the minus strand of JANHGC010003862.1, from coordinate 46,693 downwards.
TAAGAAGTAATGGGCACTTTTAAAAATAGTCTTCAAACATCACATTAATTTCCTCAAATTATCAGCCACAGTACTGAGGTTCTAGATAGCATTCTTTTCATTTTGTTCATAAAAATAAAAAATAATTTTATAAGACAGCACAATTTTTGAACCAGATTATTTTCTGAAGAAAAATAACCTTTATTCTCCAAGAATTAATTTTGTGTGTTTGTGTGTATCAGGGGTGTCAAACTCAAGGCCAGTGGGCTGGATTCGGCCTGCAGGATGCTTAGATCTGGCCCATGGGACCAACCGGGAAAAAGCAAAGGACTGGCCTGCGGTGACTTCAGCAGCAAAAATGGAGCTCAGGGGTCCCTGCACCCCCCCCATGCCCAGTTTTTGGCCACAATGGCTTCCTGAAGCCCTCTGCCAGTGAAAACAGAGCTTTGGGGGACGTGCCACCTCCATATTCTGTTTTTTCCGGGAGAGGGCTGCAGTAGGCCATTACGGCCAAAAATGGGGCTGGGAGGGCTGCGCGCGGACTATCAAAATAAACTAAAAACAAAATAAAAAGGAGAAACATTTCCCCTTTTGCATTTGAGCATGCAATGAGGGACACGAAAGGAGAAAGGGAAAGAGGAAAGACAAAGAAAAAGGGGGAATATGGGAAGAGAACAAGGAAGAAAAAATAAGGGAATAGGTGAAGGAAGAAGAAAGGAGAATGAAGAGGGAAGGAAAAAGAAGAGACAGAAGGAGATTATAATGAGGGTGAGGGAGCATCTCAGGGAAGTCCTGCTTTAGCACTTGGCTACCACAGGCATTCCCGATATGAGTGACATTGAGCTGGCCATGACTACCATGGCCATGCCCTCCAGCCCTCCGAGGTCAAACACAACCCTGATGTGGCCTGCAATGAAATCAAGTTTGACACCCTTGGTGTGTATCCGTGTGTGTCTGTGTGTGTGTGTGTGCGTGCGTGCACAAGCGCACCTGTGTTTATCTGATGTCTGGAATAAGAAACTAGAGTTGAGAGTTGGGAAGAGTTAAACAGAAAAAACTTACATTCTGGTGAAACCACTGATCATGGCGTTTTCTGCGGAATCTCTGCCTTGGTGGGAAAAAGCTCCTGCTCCCCATATTTCAAAGCCTATGCAGAATGAAAAATAATACAATGTATCAGCATTATATTTAGATAAATTCTGTTTAGAAGTCTTCTAAACAGAAATGCATAGGAATTTATAGCTAATGTCACTATGCAAATCTCTTTCTACAGCAGTATTTCTCAAAAATTCTGCAATCATGGCCCAATAAACATTCAAAAAATGGATGACCCCCAAATTAAACAATCATCCATCTCCCAACATATTGCCCTTAAGTAAGAGATTGATCTATCTGAACAATCAACACAACTGAAACCAGCCATTTAGAAAGAAGAAATCAATCTTGGCTGATGGCTTCAGTTTCCCAAAACAACCAACAGTCTCAGGAGGGTCACATATATTCATTTCGGCCATATAGGGGTGAAACAACACCTGGAGATGACTTAATGTTTCTCTTTATCAGTAGCTTAGATAATACCTAACATTTATGTAACTGCCAAGACCATTTCAACTAAGATATAATTCTTGGGGAATGTCTATCTAAACTCCTTTCTCCAGATATAGACTAGGGCAGTACTGAGGGTATTCTGAGCATATCCTGGAGGTAACTGAACAATTTGTAACTGCTTCTTTCTGAATCCAATTAGGATGCCACCATTGTGTAAAACAAGAGAGAATCAGGGTTTTGGGGGGATGGGGTGGGGGTGGGGGTTAATTACATTATTCTAAACCAGGAAATGGATAATAACTTGGTCAAACAGTTTAGGAACCATGGGACTACAGAATATTTGTTAAGGTACATGTAACTACAATCTTATTTAAATTTTACCAGTGGACAAACCCACTGATGGGAATTGGAATAATTTTTTTCTGTATCAAGTTGTCATATAAACATGACATTCAAAATACAAATACAGAACTAAGATGAATCAGGGTTTTGGTGAAAATCAAAATACAGCCAGTCTTCATTTAGTGATCACAACCTGGACTGGCAACTCAGTTATTAAGCAAAGAGATCACTAAATGAAACCACAAGTATGCTTACAATCTCAATTCATCTTTCTTTTGCTTTACATATTTGCGACGGTTATAATGCAAGGACTGGAGGTAAGGTTACTTTTTCATCAAAGTTCACTTTTTGTTGTAACTTTGAATAGTTGTTATATGAGGTATTCATTAAGCAAGACTACTTGTGTTGATTTATAAAATTTGCTTTGAAGCTTATCATATGTACAAGTACAAGGAATTTATAAAAATCTTATGCGCAAAGGGAAAATAGACTTTATTATTTTACTTCTTTGCCATTTCTTCTGGAGGAACTATAACTTCAAAGATCCTCTCCACAGATAGTCTATCTATCCACAGGTAGTCAAAATAACATTATGTTGCACCCAGCTGCAAGTGCTCATTTACATGTATGCTAAAGGTAACAGAATTATGGTCACTGGTTCTTAATAGTTCTCCAAGTCTTGCAACTTGTTCAGCATTTAAGAATGAATCTAGCGTTCCTTTCCTCCCTGTTTTGTTCCAGCAAAAAATGTTTAAAAGCAGTCTTTTAGGATGTATAGAAATTTGGCTTCTTTTTGTGTTGTGTGCATGAAAATACCTAGTTTACATGAAGATAACTGATGACCCCTCCATTATTAAAGTAACATTCCCTTTCCATTCTCTATTTCACTGTGTCAAGGTCACTATTATCATTTTGATCAAGTGGACAATAAAACTTCCCTAAATCTATTTTACATTTGTGGCAGAATGAAGGAAATTGGCCTTCCAAAGTTTCAAATAAGTTAGATTTTATAATCTCTTTGATATAAATAGCAAACCTCCTCCAGTGCATACAAGCCTTTTCTTTTCATTCCACAATTCCCTCCCTTGCATTCCAAATCCATCTCCCTGTTTCTGTTGTCTGCTTGTATGGGGGGGGGGGAGTGGTGCATAGCAAGTTAAGCACGACACAATGCTTGGATCCAGGAATGATTATATCCTACTGATTATTTCCATTCCATCCATTTTCCATCATATATTCCTGGTCATAGCCAAATACTGTAATTACTTAGCATTGACACTATCACATATGTAGACTGTGCACGTTCTCAAATATTGCTGGTGTTGAGTTTTATTCACAGCCTTCACTACATTGTCATGTGCACTGAATTGTTTTCTGTACTGAATACTTAGTGAAACTCTCAACTGCTCAAGTTCAAGGTTACTGTGCAAAGAGCCAGATCCTTCTATGCTCCCAATCAACTTTGTTTTGATTGTGGCTTCATTTTTATTTGCTGTAACATTTATTATTTAGCAGCTAGATAATATATTCTAGACAAAACTATCTCTGTGGATGTTCTGCCAAATCCTGTCTTCAGACTTGTATGAAATCAGGCCTGAGTTTTTCTGACAATTTCTGGTCAGGAAGTCTGACATCCATAAACCTATTTCAAATATTAGCTTTCTCACTTATGGTACTTTCCAAAATATCTACACAATCCAAACTGAATGCTGCCTAGCACTTTTGATGTTATGCACTAGCAACTGTTTGTATTTAAGTTGAAGTGGACACCATAGGTTTCTTCTTGTCCCCAAAGTTCCCAATTTCTAACAAATCTAAAGTCCTCTACCTACAGGTAGTCTTCAGATTACAACTGTTTGTTTAGTGACCATTCAAAGTTACAATGGCAATCAAAAGAGTGACTTATGATGTGTCTTCACAGTTACAACCATTGCAGTATCTCCATGATCATCGAAATTCGGATGTTTGGAAACTGGCATGTATTTACGATAGTTGCAATGTGCCATGGTTGTGAGATCACCATTTGTGAGCTTACTATTTAGGAGGGTACTAGAAGGCTTGCCTAAATGGACTAGAAATATTTTAAAATAGGCTACATTGGGGAAATAAATACTTAAATTTGAAATTACAAATAGAAATATAGAACTGATCTAGAATAAAGCTTATTTTCCTCATATTCTACAGCACCAAGGGTTCTTAAGACAATTAAAAAACCTTTTCATCCTGAACTGTTTAGATTTAGAAAATCTATTAAAAAGAGATAGAACTTAATAACTCTACTTGGTATTATATGTAATTATATCTAATCTATATCTATAAAAGAGAGGTGTTTCTTTGTATGTGCTCTATACAAACTTGCATTTCTCCACCAATCTACCTCAAACTTGACCGAAAGATAGCTAAGAGTAGTAAGATCAGCACTGTTGGGGTTAGCAAAGCATAGGAGACGTTTCCCCCCTAATTTTTGGGGTGCAAAGAGGACACTCTTCATTAACAAGCAGCAATTATCTACTGTGCATGTGCAGATTTGAAAAAAGAGAACACTTCAGTAACAAGCAGCAATTCTCTACTGCACATGTGCAGATTTTAAACTGAGGCAGCATTCTGAAACTGAGCTGCCATACTTTCCGCAACTGCCACATGCCTTTCTGCAGCTGCGCTCCTTGCCCAACCATCTTTCCCAACTGTCTCTCCTGTCTTTCCAAAGTGGCCTGGGCACTGCCTGTCTTCCCCAGCCACCGAACACATTGGCGAGGTGGCCCTGGCCATGGCATACAAGCAGGCAGCCTTTCCCCTTGCTTTCGTGGCAAAGGGAGCGCCACGGCCTCTACTTTCCCCATTTTCACCAGCTGTCTACCTTTCCACATGGCAGGGAAAAGGCTGCCTACTTCTACGTCACCCAGAGCCACTGTTTGACAGGCGGCTGGCTGCTTTAGGACCAGGAAGCCTTTCCCCTTGCTTTCGGGACAAAGGGAACACCACTCCCATTGCTTCTACAATTGTCGACGGCTCCCGACTGTTTCCCACCTTTCTGCATGGCAGGGCACTGGTCAAGAGACCGAAACAATGTTGGAGGCAATGAGGTTTGGGCTGCCTTTGCCCCGTGACCAAGCCCAAAGGCTGCCAGGGCCAGCGGGGATGTAGGACGTAGCAGCAGAGGTACGAGTTTTTGCCCGGTACACCACAGCGCCAATGGACCATAAATCACCCCCTAGCCAAGCTTTCCATGCACTTCCACCACCTCTTAAAGGGTCTCTGTCCCAGGTTTCAAGGAGCAGGAGGAGAATTCGCCATTCACCTGATCCCTCATTCACTCTTTCACCTTCCCGGTTCAAACCTGCTCCAGGAACCCAATGGCGGGCCTTTTTTGCACCAGCCCCTCCAACTCACACATGCTGGTGGGATTGCCTGCCAGAGGTGCTAACCATAAACACTCCTGCAGCCAGGCGATAAAGCCCTCTTTCTTTCCCTGCTCTCACCTCTGTCCTGGGCCCACATGGCCTCCTGCTGCATTTTCCACTTCTTTCAAGACATCCCACGGGGCAGGCCCAGCAGAGACAGAGAAGCCAGCACTGCCTACTGCAGCCGTGGGACAATGGGTGTGTCACCAGGCAATGCTGGGTTTGCCGCTGGAACTGGTGCTTCCCCGATTAACACCAATCACCTGTTCTAGGCACTTTTCATTCAGCACCAGTCACCTGGAGGTACCAAGACCATGCAGCCTTTGGGCCATGATGGGGCAATGCACTTTGCTCTTCATCACCAATTTTCCTACCTATAGCTGACCGGCGCTCAATGAAAAGCGCCCAGAACAGCTGATTGGCACTAATCACACAAGCGTCAGGGTTCAATTGGGGGAGGTGAGCCCACACTGATTCTATATCCTCGGGGTGGAGAGGACGAGGGAAGATGAGGAAGAACAGGAGGATGGCAGGAAGGAGAAGAAGCGAAGGAAGAGTAAAGAAGAGTGGAGAAGGAACGGAAGAACATGAGGGGGAAGAGGAGGAGGGGGTAACACTATGAAGACCAGGAGGAGGAGGAGGCAACAACAGCAGGAGGGTGCGAGAATCAAGAAGACAATGATGAGGAGGACAAGGAGAAGCAGGAGGGAAGGGGAGGGTGAGTGTGAGGGACAAGAAAATGATGAAGAGGAGGGAAGAAGATGAGGAAGAATGGAGATAAGAGGGAAGAACACCAAGAGGAAGAGGAGGAGGGAACAAACGGAGGAAGAGAAGGGGGGAGAAGGGGGAGAAGGATGAAGGGAAAGAAGCCGATGCACAGAAGTAGAAGGAGAAGGAGCAAAGAATAGGAAGAAGGGGAAGGGGCAAGAACATTAACAGGAGGAAGAGCAAGGAAGAAGAACAGAAGCAGGCGGGAGAGGGGCAAGAAAATGATCAACAACACCAAGAAGTGGAGGAGGAGGAAGAGTGGAAAGAAGACAATGGAGAAGAAGGAGCACCAAGGGGATGAAGAGGGGGAGGGCTAAGAAGACAATTAACAGGAGGTGAAGGAGGGAAGAAGAGGAGGAAGAAGACCAGTAGGAGGATGGAAAATAACACAATGAACAGGAGGGGGAAGGAGGAGGAAGAGAAGGAGGGGAAGGATCATTATGAAGAGGAGGGGAATGAAGACAAAGAAGAAGAAGGGGGTGAAGACAAACAGGACCACCGGGGTGGCACCTGGCCTTCCACATAGCAGTACATGCCACCACAAACACTTTTTACAAACAAACAAAAAACCAGAGCAAGGCTGGATCATCAGCTAGTATAAGCAAAATAAAAAGTGACAAAAGGTGAGAGAAGTCCTCTTAGAAAAACAAGTCACTACTATAGGCCAAGAGCTATAGAAATCAAGTAGATTACCACACATCTCATTTATAAAAAAACTGTGATATGCCACCATCTGGTGAAGATCTTGCAAATAAAACTGCCACAATAGTTGGGAGAAGAAATATCCAATATTAACATTTCAGCACAAAAGTTACTCAGTTATCTTTCCAGGTGCATATTTAAACTTCGAAGACCTTTAAAAAAGGATTTGCACCAGAAAACTAAAAGTGCATTTTCAAAAGCAAAAGCAGCACAATCAGCCTTTAAAAGGAGGGAAATAATGTAAAATACAAAGATAAAGTTATATACTTCTTTCTTTATATTTTTTTATCTATCCCTCACTTTTTTTCTCTGCATTTCTTTTTTATTAGTTTGCATTAGTTTTTTTATCCTTTCATTTTAAACTAATAAAAAATATTTTAAAAAGCGAGGCAAACGGTGAGGAGTAAAGGGGGGGGGCGGGGAGAGATAATAATGCTAAAACTAACAGCGCGAGTAACAACATAGACCAGCCCTAACACACCTTTTCTCAAGGTTATACTCTGAGGATGACTTTAAATAGTTTTCTCCAGCCCGCCGCTCTCAAATCTCTAGGAGCTACAACTGGGAATTTACATTCCTACCTTCCACCTTAAAGGTAAAGGTAAAAGTTTTCCTAGCACATACGTGCTAGTCGGTTCCCGATTCTAAGGGTGGTGCTCATCTCCGTTTCAAAGGCGAAGAGCCAGCGCTGTCCGCAGACGTCCACCTTAAGGACTCTAAATAATGGAAGTTGTTTACAAACTAGTTCTTAAAACCTATAGCAGGAGACTGCCCTTATTTCCAAAAACTAGCAGGGTAGTCACCAGTTGCCTGCTTAAAAGTAGCTGCCATCCACGCGTAAACTGTTGCACCGCATCGACCTCGCCGCGCGCAGAAGGCACAACTCAGCACCGTTCCGGAATCAACATCCGCGACAAAAAAAGGGGGGGGGCGTAAACAAATATAAATCTCCGCACCCCCACCCCCCGACCATGGTTTTTGTCAACACATTTTGAAATATGGCCGAAGCAATAAGCAGCACTTCTTGTGCACAAGTAGACCCGTCACTTACTCTTTCTGATCACCGAAGTGAAAAATCTGTTTTAAGAGTATCTTCAAAATAGTTGGAAGAAGGAAAAGAGTAATCAATAAATAATTACAGTAATAACAAGGCTATTATAGCAACTCATAAAAATTATAAAACATTCTAGAACGTGTGTTTAACCATAAATATAATTAAACCACTCTTGAGAAAGCCTGCTCTCCCTCTCCTCCTGGCTTATATTGCACATTCATCTTGTTTCAGAATCCTGTAGTCAATAGTTTTAAATAATGCGCAATATTCCATAAGCAGTTACTTTGATTTCAGGGCAGTCTTGCTTCCCCATCGCTTGTCCAGATACGTAAGAAAACCAGTCCTGGAAAACTTACCAAGCCAGCGTCTACTTCGGCTTTGCTTTAAAACGGGGGTCCTGTTCAATTCAACCGCTCACCATAAATGTTAAGGGCTTACTAACGATCAGACTTGAGATGCGCGCCGCGGGCTCCACGCAGTTGAGCAACGCGAAAAATAAAGGTACCGGACCAAGTAACAACCTTCTTAAGACGCGCTTCTTTTCAGCTTTGCAGTTGAAGGCAAGAAGGCGGCGCACAAGAGCCCCGCATTATCCGAGAGCAAGGAGGGGCCAAACGTTCACGCAGACGTTTCCTTTGCCAATTGGCCCAGGAAAATGAGCCCCGTGAGTTAACGGGCTATGATGAAAAAGAACCGGAAGGGTCAAATGTGTTCCTTTCTCTCTCATCACAAAAATGCATGTAAAATTTTAGTCCATTAATTCACATATATATAATCTAGTATTATGCATTATGCCAAATGCATAAAGGGATGTGTGAGGTATAATATAAGTTGTAATTTTCCATTTAATACTATATTTTATAATTTATATAGGATGTCCTTTGATCAAATTACCTAAAGTTAGTATCTTAACATACAGCCACACTGCTATATATCCAAGGTACAACCATGATTAAATTTTCTTTTCAATTGTATACATTATAGATACCACTTTATCTTTAGCTGTTCTTAAGTTCCCATGAACAAAGAAAATGGTTAAGTCTAACCTTGATGTTTTTCTTCCTCAAATTTCACTTTGTCAGAAGTGACTTTTTATTCCCAAAACAGAAAAATGAATAACTCTAGCAAACTCAAACTACAAAGAAAAAAATTAAGTACTTTTGCAAAAGGGCCCTTCTAAATTCCCATCAAAAATGTCTGGAGTAGGAAGGCACACTATTCTCTCTTAGAAATCACATGATACACGTTTTAGGCAAAGCACAAGGTATTATTGCATTTTCATTAGTTACATGTCATAAACTGACCTATTTTAACAATATCTAAAATTTGCCTACTATGCAGCTTCATTCCCCTTCCCCGCATATTTCATTCATATTATCAGTTTCATTGTCACACCAAAAGCATATAGCATAGTTACTAATTAAACAGAAAACATAATTTCAAGCTTGAAAGGACAATTTAATCAAAAACAAAATGCAACATTAAGGAGGATATGCATTCTGCTCTGGCCAAGGTCTTGTTCATTGTTCTGATAACAGAGTTATGCCAGCTCTTAGTTTCAAAGGGAAACGGGGCCTCTCATGGGAATTTTGAGGAAAGAGAGAAAGGAAAAAATATAGGTTAAAGCTATTAGCTCCAAACTAAGAAATTGATAATCATGCATATTAAACTATCAAACCTTTTTTCATAGCTTAAACAATATATTTTTATAAACAAGCAAACTTAAATATTTATGTTATCTCTTACACTAGTACCAAGGTCTCATCTCAAACCATAAGCTATGTATGATCAGAGTTCACACATCAGACGAACATGGCTCCGCTCTTGATATGTAATAGTGTGGCTATATGTTAAACTATTAACTCTAATCAAATACCATATATATATGTAAAATTTATAATATAACATTCCTAAACTATATAATATCCTACTTCATATAAAACCCATTATTTAATTAGTCTAATCATTAAGTTTATAATAAAGCAAACTTCATTTTATTACTTCTCACAACTTGAACAATGTTCTTTTCTATGGCTATGTAGCAATTGTGAAATGTATCAAAGAATTGAGACATGAGGGGGGTGAATGCTTAGCAAGTTTAGGTAACAATAAGGGCTTAACTAACTTTAAACATTTAGGTGTGATAGTAGTTTGTAGGCGGGCAGAAAGCATGTGACCAGACTGAGCCTATCAACTGGGCCTGGAAAGGAATGATGTGGCATAAGCTGATGGGTGTAGGATGATTATAAAAGTATTTGCTTATGAATGGAGCCATCTAGATAGTTGCCTTTTTTCAATAAGCTCTTTATCTCTTAAGTGCTGCCATCTGCTTTTAGCTATTAAGATTTGGGGCTGCTTCCTGCCTCTAAAACATGTTTCTCCATTTCTCCTTTAGGAAAATATAATATTCTGCCTTTTTTAATATTTCCCAAAATATTTCATTCTTCTGGGGTAGGGGACTTTCCACACAGGCATGGAGGCTTTTAAAAAGTTTGCAATAAAATTTGAAATGGGAGGTGAAAATTTACAGTTTATCCTCAAAGGGTTTAGAACAATGTTCAAGTACATTGTTTCAGGTGTGATAGGAATAAATCAGTGGTATCAAACTTGTGTTGTCACAGCGTTGCTCAGATTCGGACAGACCTTGACTCTAGCTGGGCAGAATCTACTGATGATCTCTAAAGCCCTACATGGCTTAGGACCGGGTTACCTTTGAAACTACCTTCTTCCACCTTATGCCTCCCAGCGCCCCGTAAGATCCCACAGAGTTGGCCTCTTACAGGTCCTGTCAGCTAAGCAATGTCAGCTGGTGGGACCATGGACGAAAGCCTTCTCTGTGGCTGCACCGGCCCTCTGGAATCAGCTCCCTGTGGGGATCAGGATCATTCCAAATCTATTGGCCTTCTGCCTCGCTGCAAAGACCTGGCTCTTCCAGCAGGCTTGGAATCAATGACTCCCTCTGTATGAAATGGATTGTATGGTTGTAAGTGTTATTCTTTGTCTTTTAACAATTTTATAACTAATGTTTTTAGATTTTTTTTTATTGTTAAAATTTTTATTGTTAAATTTTAAAATGTTTTATTGTTTTTTTAAACGTTCGCCGCCTTGTGTTCCCTGACTGGGGAAGAAAGGCAGGAATCAGGATACAAATTTCATAAATAAATAAATAAACTTCCCCCCCTTTACTAAACCAGGTGTGGGTGTGGCCAATGTGTGATGCATCTGGCTTGCGGGCTATAAGTTTGACACCCCTGGAGTAAATGAATGGTCTACAAAATTAAAAATTGTAAGAGGAGGTAGCTGCTATCTTAAAGGAAAACAAAACCAATTGAAAAACAGGAAAGACAAAACTAACTGAATTGAATAAAAAGAAAACTAAAACTGAACTGAATAACAGAAAAACTAACTAAATTGAAAAACAGGAAAAAAACTATTGTCCTTAGAATCCATCAAATAACCAGGAACTCAAAAATAAGGCAACAGAAAATAAGGCAACAGAGCATGCTCAAAATCCTACTGAGTATTATTTGACACACCTTGCATATATTATCTGTTAATTTAAATGCACAGGCAATGTTTGATTTAATAAGTTTAGGGAGAGTAGAAGAAAATATGTAGAAGGCAGTCGAAGAGAGTGTAACCTTAGCCAATGGGGAATGAGGAGAGATGTGGAGGCTGGGACAGGGCTGTATAAAAAAGGGAATCCTTTGAGTTGGAACTTTGGAAAGAACCTAGCCTTGATGGCTTCTCTCCCTGCTTATTTCAGTAAATGAACAAAAGGCCTTCACTGTGTCTTAGCTGGTTACGAGCTTGCCGCTGATTGCAAAAAAATTGTAGCCAGGAGCACATAACAGGTGTCTCTCATGAAATTTGTTGTCTTCTATTACAAATAAGGCTGAATGATAGATAATTTGCATAAGGCTTCAAAAGCCTTTAGGGAAATGTGAACTAGAAATGCTTGATCTTGAGAAATGCTTAAGACCGCCTTCTGCCACCACATGCCTCCCAGCACCCAGTTAGATCCCACAGAGTTGGCCTGTTACGGGTCCCGTCAGCTAAACAATGTTGGCTGGTGGGTCCCCGAGCTAAGGCCTTCTCTGTGGTGGCGCCGGTCCTCTGGAATAAACTCCCAGTGGAGATTAGAACTATCCCCAACTTATTGGCCTTTCGCAGAGCCACCAAGACCTGGCTCTGTAAGCAGGCCTGGGATTGACGTCCCCTCCCCCTCTGTCTTTTCCCATTCCGTTTTTCCGGTTTCCCATTGTACTTTATTATTATAAGCCACCTTGAGTTCCCCTTGATCAGAGAAGAGAGGCAGGGTATTAATTTAAATAAATAAATAAATAAATAAATAAATAAATAAATAAATACATTATGCAACAAATCCCACTAAAGGAGAGAAAATTGAGAGAAAGAGAAATTGGCACATTCACAAAAGTGACCAAACTGAAGGAAATAAAATGGACAGATTCATTCATTCCTAGACGTTTGGCCCTTAGTCAAAGTGCTTAATTTTTCCTTTACCCTGATGCTAAACATTGCTCCCCTGAAATAAATGAAAATATGCCTTTGGCTTTGAGTCGCTTAATAACATCCTGGTTAAATTGAAACCATTATTTGCTGCCATCCAAGAAATTCTTGGCATGTGTCATGAATGATATTGTGGTCTGGACCAAAATCGCATTAGCTTCCAAGAGTTTACTGGTAGCTTAATGATTCCATTGCTCAGAGCATCTGCAAAACTGGGAAATGTGACACAAATCAGTTCCCAAAAGATGTTGCAATGAAGAAAACTGACAGGAAGCCTGAGATGGTGCCTGAAATATCTGTTTAAGTAGAAGAAGAGTTTCAACCAGATGCCACATGAGCAGTATCATGCTTCTGTGTAAGGATAATGGGATGGGTTCAGGCCAATGCACAATAATAATTACATTTATTGGTTATTTGGCATCTAAATATTGCACTGCATTTCTCTTTTAGTGCTTTAGTATTTTGAAATATGGGACCAATTCATGCCTATTGCACATCATCCTAACAGACAAGTAGAGAATGGGTGGTCTCAAAACCTGCATTTCAAATAAATTCAAAGGAAAACAGAAGATGAAAAGAGAAATGAAAGCAAATATTAAAATAGCCAGATGGATGGATGTATGGAACCACAAAGTTCCTCATGGGAGATAGAGAAGGTGCATCTTTCTAGAGGACACTGCCAGTAGGAGATGCAAGATAAGAAAGTGCTTCCCTTCAGCTCTCTAATCCCAGGGTACCTGACATTTAGAGCTGAGTATTCTTTCAATTTTAATTACAGTCAAGGTATATACTTTAAGCTATTTCCTCCTGGATAAGAGAAGGAAAGGCAGAGTCATCGACAGTGGTAAAGGATATATTTAGCAGGATCTGAAGTGTGAAAGCTTGCTGCTTTTCTTCACATTATCTCTTACTTGTGTCCTAAGATGGTTCCATACTAAAGGCCCCGAATTCAAATGCATGCACTGAAGGAAAAGGGGGAGAGCGGAAAGACACATATTTTATCCATTGGTGTGCAATCTTCATCAACATGGAAGCATCCTGATGTATTGGCACTGCAGCTCCCAGAATTCCCAGGTAGTATTTTCAGCCTCCCAGAGTTAATTCTAATGTTGTATCGCAAACATCTGTTATTGATTTTTTTTACATAGAGCCTAATAAATAAAAATATTGTAATAAAATAACCTGTGATTTTCATGGAGAAAAACTATGTTGTCATGTAGAAAATCAATCTATGTCATTGCTAAGAGTTCACCCCAATCTGATGGCACATAATCAATAAAAGGAAGGCAGGGAGGATCATAAAATGTGGGAAAAAGTTGTTTGATAAATCTGAATTTGCAAGATCTACTGCTTTCACAAATTAGGGCTAGCAAGCTGTCTTGAACGTTTAAAGAGCATGGAAATCTGGCGAGAGGTTTGGGTGTATTGATCTGGAATAGTAAGTAGATGACTAAGCAGCTTCATTTTTAATTGAGTGGGTGTTTGAAAAGCCAAGCCATGTGCCACCTAGCAATGACTATTTGCGCTCCAAAGTGCTTGGCAGGTTCTACATAGCCAAGAGATAGCTTAAAATGTAATAAGTCAATAAAAACCATTGTGCAGGAGGTCTGTTCACTCAGAATCACCTGAACAGCAAGATGGGAGGCAAATAAAGTTGATCTGTCTGTCTGTCTGTGCGAGTCCTTCCGGCCGGCTTCACACCAGGGCAGGACCGGCAGCCAGCCTTGCCTCGGATTGCCTACCAAGAGCCTCCCTGCTGGCTTCCCACCAAGCCCCCAAAACGCCCACTGCTTTCCCCGCGCGTGGCTGGCCAGCCAGGTTAGCTTCTCCATCTTCAAAGGCGAGCGGGAGAGCAGTGCAGAAGGCACGGCTACCCTGCACCTGGAGCCGGGCACTCCTCCTACTACTTGCCTCTGCCGCATGCTTGGCTCCGGGGATGGGTTCCTACCAGTTCGCTGGTTACTCGCTTTGTGGATGCACTTACCGATCGGCTGTCAAAAGCACGCTGCGTGGGATCGCCTTCAAAATCTTTGTGGTGTTCTGCAAACACTCTGATCCAATAGCTGC
>JANHGC010003862.1:0-27299 GCA_027560395.1 Boaedon fuliginosus | reverse complement strand
TTATTTATTTATTTATTTATTTATTAGATTTATACCCCGCCTCTCTTCCCCGGTCAAGGGGAACTCGAGGCAGCTTTAAGGACTCGAGGCGGCTTCAAGATGATTTTTATGCCCCAAAATGGAAGGACACTTCGATCCCCACAATGGACGAACGGCTGCAAAAGTTGACGGTATTACCAGAGACCGCTAAATGGTCTGTTTTGATCAAGGAACCCAACACAATCACTTCGGTTTTCTACTTGGAAACCACTTCTGGACTTTGTGCTTGAGGCGGGGGGAAATAATATAACTTTGATTGCGGGTTTTAACGATTAGATAGGTTGGTTGTTATAGAAATGGCTAGTTGATACTATGATGTCGAAGTTGAAGTTGGATGTTATTATTTTGTTCTACTGCACTGAAGGAAATCAGAAGTCAACACATTTTTTTCCACTTTTTCTCCACACTTTTTCCTTCCCTTTTTTCTCCCCTATCTTTCCTGTTATTTCTTTTTGCGTTTCTGTATTTTATAGTTTTAACTAGCTGATAACCCGGCATTGCCTGGGTATTTATTTACCTCAGTGATCCTGTGTTAGACAGGAATGGCGATGTGAAGGGGCAACGTAAGTGCGGAAGGGGCTCCCCTCCCTCCTTCCGTGAACGTCTCCGCCATTCCTGAAGAGGTCATGATGGCCAGAGCCACTTCTCCCTCAGCCCTGATTTCGGCGGCAATGAAATGAGTTAACAATGTTCTCCCTGTGGCCCCCAGAAGCGTCAAGAAACGTCGACTCTGCGTGACGTACGTTGTGTCTGTCTCATAGTGATGCAGGGAGGCCCCGTGACAAATGGCCCCTTGTGGAGTACTGTGAAGCTGTTACCATGGCGACTCCAGTGTGCTGCAGGCTGTATCTTGTATAGGATTGTTTTATTCTGATTGTTAGCCGCCTCGAGTTCCCCCTTGGGGTGAAGAGAGGCGGGGTATAAATTTAATAAATAATAAATAAATAAATACTCTGATCCAACGATCAGCTTTTGACAGCCAATCTGGCAGCGTGTGCACGAAGTGGGTAACCAGCGAACCGGGAGAAACCCATCCCTGCATAGGAATATCAACCCCCTAGTAAATAGGTGGTCTTCCACAAAGTATTTTTAAGTTAATAATTTTGAAAAACCAAATTAGTACTGATGAAGTCCCTTTAGCAGCTGTAGCAAAATTAACTGCCAGATGGGATGCATGAAAATGTTTGCAAAGAAGGTTTTCTTCCCTTTTCCTAAGGAAAACTATACTTTCAAGCCAGAGTACCCTGGATCAGCTTCAGCCTGCTCTTCCAGTGGGCTGGCAGTGAGATGGAGGCTTGGCTATAAGGGTATTTCCTCAGCAGATGATAAGTAGAAAGAAGGCTGTGTACTTGACTTCTACTATAAAACCCTCCTACCAAGTTCTGGCATTTCTTATATCACAGCCATTTTAGCATAAGGGGGTGGTTGAATTTATTGTTCTTATTTGAAAATGCAGAAGGAAAATACTACCGAAGTCTATAGTTTATGTACAAATATAGCCATTAAATCTGTTTAGAGTCTTTAGACTTTGTAGTACGATTTGTTCACCTACTGGAATATTGTAAACATACCTAAGCAGGCATTTTAGCAAAGGTTTAATTCTATTTGCAAGAAATATATTAAAGAGAGATATTTGGTATAAAAGAGTATTTAGTAGTAATTGTAAGACTATTAACTATTAAACTGATTAAGTTATTCTTGTATCCCTGAAACTACACCCTTGCTAAGAGCATATAGCAAACGTGATGTCTTTTTCGATAAGTGGATTTGAAGAGTTAATCTGTACGGTTTTAATTTTGTAGCCTTCCTGAAAATATGAAAATGTACAATCTTTCTTAAAATCTTCATTACTTATAACTAAGCAATTGCAGCCATCACTATGATTAGCTATATACTTTTAAAATCTTTTAGGATTTATTTTACATTCTCCGAGAATAAGAATTTGAAAATGAGAGTTGTCATAATTTATAGATTATGTATATTTATGATAAGGCTGTATATTGCTTCTTTTTAAAGTTGAGCAATGCCATCAACCCTCTAATTTTTTTATCATTACATTTTTTACAGATTTTACAAATCTGAACTTCCATCCTCTATATGAGAAAATACCAAGAATTGCAGAAAACTGAGAAAATATTTTACCTCTACATCATTCTTCATTATGCTTAATTGATTCTTTGGCAGCATTAGGTTTTATATTCAAATAATAAGAGATAACAGTATTCTATTGTTTTTTGTTTTGCTAAAATGTTTTTGATATATATATATATATAGATATACATACATTATTTTGCAGAATTGAACTGTTAAGATTCTGACCTGAAATGTGAAATAAAGACATACCAGTGCACTGGAGTTTTTCTTTTTTAATAGGAAATCTCAGCTTACAAAACAAGGTAAAAAGAGTAGAGATTTACAAAATCATAAAAACATGATTCATATTTCACTTTTAAAGAAGTAACAAGCCCCAGTCCTTTGTTTAGGACTATTAACTATTGAACGGAAAAATACATTATAAAAAGGCCTAGGTGAGGGTTAATTATGGACAACTTTCAGCCGGTATAACAGTTGTGTGGTGCTTTGAGTTGATTGCTATACATGGAAAAAGAATTCTGTTGCATAGCATTTTGAGTCCTTGAATTGCTCTATGTGCTTTTCAAGTTAACTGGAAACTATTTATGAAAGATTTTTTTTTGAGTTGAGATGTTTTACCTCTTTTGGAAGATTGCCACTGTCTTTGCAAGATATCTTTTAATACATTAGCATAAGCAGAATGATTTTTCATAAGAAATATTTTTCAAAATATGGATAAAAGATAGTTTAATCCAAGATACACAAGCCAATAAATCTATCAGTAGTCATAGACAAAATTAGGGGACAAAAGGACAAAGAATGTAATCCTGTCAGCTGTATTTAATGCACAGGAAATTCCAATTTCCATCTTTGTGTCACTAAAGGTTCTTGCATTAAAAAAACTTTTAAATCCGCTTAAACAGATTACTGGTAGATGAAGTTTAAAAACAGATTGACAGAGTGCTGGATACTGACATCTGTCCTTTTATTCACTTCCATTCTACAAAAACGTGTAGAAGAGAATATACACCACAAATGTAGGATAAGACCACTTCAATAATTAAGATTATATAAGTAGTAAAAAGTGAAGCTGTATTACTACTCATAACTCTTCCCAAAGACAAAATTTTAACAATTTTTGCTACTCTTAAAGTTAGAATAATTTAGCAGTAAGAAAAAAGTAGAGAATCCTTGCATTTAGGAAACAACTTTAAAATCAAATTTTCAGTGTGAAATAGGGTTGTTTTGGTGTCAAAATATATCAATTCTCAGAGAAGACCTATTGAATTTTGTATACTAAAAGCCCACAATCTAAGCATTCAGCATACCTTAGGTAAAAGCAATTTCTATACACTTTCAAAAAGCAAGTAGAAATAAAGCCTACTTCTTAATTTTAGTCTAATAATAAGACTAATATACTAAATTTTATATTTTATGGAAATAAATTCTCTCTGAGCTGATTGCAATGGGAAAATAATTTTGTTTGTTTGCTGGCAGAATACTTTCTGCTGCTGGAATAACAACAACTTTAAACCCAGACTGCTTCAACTACCACTTCACTTACTAGGAGTTAATTTTTAAGTCTCCCAATTGTTAATGTATTCTGCAGAACTGCACTATATGCATTGGGATTTCCTAAATTGTGGTAAACATTTTACTAAGATAACTATTCATCTTATATTTTGCTGGATTCCTAAATAATAAAATTGTTTTTTCTTAAATGTAGGATTATAGCAACACTAAGAACAAGTTTATGTTTGTGTTCAGTTCCAATCATTTCAGTATATGCTGTATTGGATTTGTAAGGAATTTTGCAAGACACTACGTATCAGGAGTATTACATAGCATCCACAATAGTACGATTTTACTAGTAAATGTATAGATGTAATAAATTCTTTCGCCTTACTGCTGGGCTGAATATATAGAAGAGGCCATTCTTATTTTACTAAGGAATAGTGGCAATTGAGATGTGAATTTTTAGATTCAATTGATAATGCATTGGTATATCCAAGCCTTTCTGTTCAAATGAAACATTTTAACACTTGGTAGTGTATTTAACATCTCCATTTACAATCCCATTTAAAGTGAATTTGAAGAGCACAGTTCAGCCTGTATCAGCATTGTTGCATGCTCTGCATTACAAATAATCCGGCAGTCTTGACCCTATTGAGAAGTGCTACAACTCAAAATAGGCATATTACAGCTATGCAATAGTAACCATGAATAATCTTATTCAAAGTACTGTATTCAAGAATGCATTTTCAGTTATTAGAAAACTAGATGTCAGGTCTAATTTCATGAAATAGTAGTACATAGTTGATTTGTTAATCTTTTTTTATGCTGAAACATATATGCCCGATACATACTATTGAAGTATTATCTGCATGAAGATATGTTGAATCATTGTCATCTAACAGAAGTAAGAGAAAGAACATCATGGCAAAAGAGAACCATTATCATGCAAGGCACCAGTCAGTAGTTTAAGAGCCTTTTTCAAACTGCTTTGTCAATAAGCTGCTCTAGGCATTCTTACCATTTGTGTTTTAATTATGAATTACTTGCTTAAAGAGGAATAATCCTATCTAAAAAAAATAAAAATTACCGACAGATTTAACACAAAACCCAAAATGATCTACTTTTGAGGAAACCATTTGCATCATTAGAAATACAGTATTTAGACATATACAATAAAATACATCAAGTTGCTGGTAGGAAACATTTTTCCATTCACATACAGATAAGAAATGTTTTTAAAAAACCCAAACCTGCTACCTAAGTATTGTAAAGACTCAGATTTGGGAGTGAAGAAACTAAAAACTTGTGTCCCATGCAAAATATAGTTAGGTACAAGGCACCATTTTAAACTTTAAAAAATTGTTCATAAAGTTTTATCAGGAGGGAAAATTAATCCTATACCCAACTTTCACTCAATCCATAAACCTAGTCAGCAATACTGTTGGATGTGGCTGCAATTTGTGCTGGGGATAATTATTTCAAAATTAACTTGTTCACTTTCTTTCCTTAGATATAACATTCATAAAATATGGAATTCTACAATCAGAGATTGTATATATAAAGAGACATGCTTTTTTCTTAGCATCTCTTTATAAACCCATACAACACATTTACTTGTGCATTTTAATTTCTGTATGTAGAAACTTTCCCTGAAGTAAATGAAAACAGCTCATTCAAAAGCAACAGCAATAAAAAAGGTCTCCATAGTTCAGCTTTATCGTACAATGAAATAATATGCTAGGATATTGTCCTAATTAATTTGCTTGATAAAGTCGGTGCTATTTTCCATTGTTATAGGAAAAAGACATCATTTTCTTTTTCCTCCTTCCTATGCATTTATTTTTTTTATTAGCTGTTTATTCTGCAAATTTTTAGAGATACAGGTGTATCAAATTAATAAAATCTGATTTACATCTGATTTGATAGTCTTTTAAAAATTATGGCCTAAATTGCTTCACTCAATTTTATTTTTCATCACTAGTTTTGGCAATAGGCATAGAATTAGCTGATTAAGTTTTAAATGTAGCCAGCTTAACTTTTGTAGGTAAATTTAAAAGTTGTTTCCCAAAGATGTTTATGCAGAAGTAAGTTACTCAAGTTAATGGGCTTGCTCCCTAGTTAGCATTCTTAGGACCATGTTTTAACACGACTAAACTACTTGCCATGGTTTAACAGGTATGTATGCTTTTAGTCATATCTTTGCTGGTACACTATGTTTTGTGTGAATGAATCACTACTCTATGATAAATATTTTCAAATCAGGGCTCATTAATCCTTCAGCCCTGCAATTAATATATATGCAAACATAGGAGTTGAATGTGGCTAGAAAAAAAATAAGGGAAGACATGGTATCATTTATTCTGATAGGCTTCGATTATAATGGCAATAGATAGAATTATCAATTATTTCATTTTCTGCCAACCAGGACACTTTAAAACAGTGTACAAAGAATAGCAAGAACACTGCTTGCAGCAGATATAAAAGAAACAGCATAAAAATGCTATACACTATCGCTTCCAAATAAAAGCTAATATTACAGAAACCTCACAGTGTTAGGAACAGCAAGCTCAATTCAAAAGTAAGTTACTTCCATCTCTCAAGATAATTCTTAATTGCACATTTTTATATCTCATGGCACTATTACCCACATGAGACTATGACTTTTCAAATCTTGGGAAATGTAAAACATTCATGGCTATCACTACATCCACCTCTCTGTTATCTTCCCCATATATCTCCTGTAAGTGTTAGATGTTCCTATTTACTCAAATATGGATGTTATAATCAAACAGTATTAATGGAAGCTCTGCCAGCTTTTGATCAATCTTTTTACTGTATTTTTGCTTTTTCTAGAGGTGGGTAACCTTTGAGGCTTCTATATTCTGAATACCTCACAATGATAAACTCTTTATCAGCCATTGCCCGCAAGGGCAAGAAAGGAGATGGGCACATAAAAGAGCTCAAGAACTCAAATCTCTCATACAATCCATGAATTGGAGCCACTGAGAACCCTCTCAAAATTGTCTGGCTGCCAGGCAGCTTTTTTTTTTCTTTATGAGAGTAGAAACAACTGGAATGTTGCATGCAAGATATTCTTGGTCATGTGAATTTTTTGGGGTGGGGTAGCATATTTTATGGCACTCAATGAGGAAGACAGTAAGAAAAATAATGGGAGAAAAAAAGAGTGGGTAAGTGCAAATGGCAGTGGCTGAAAGATCTTAATTTATAAAAATGACCACCTTTCATTTTTGTTTTGAGATTCTTGAATAGAAGAATAATCCGAAATAATGATAATATAGAAGCAAAATAAGTGAGGCCTGTACATCAGCCCCAAGATAATCCTTTCAAAGCTTTTCATGCTGTAAAAATCATTGTACTGATTTTTGCACTTTAATTTACCTTTTAAAGTCAATTCTACCAAAATAAAGCCTGCTCCTTGATTCAAGTTTTATTACATTCCTTAAATGTCTCTTAATAATTACAGTACAGTAGTTGAATTGTGAATTTATTATCAAGAATGCTTCTTCTAAAAAAAAACCTGTCTGGAATGGCAATTACCATATGTTGTTTTATAAGTCACATCTGGGCTATGAGTGTTCCTATCTGTTTGGAGACTATAATTTGACAGAATCAGAAAGTGAATCATAGGGTCAAAACTAACACAGCATATAGCAATCCCATGCACTTCCAATATAGTTCCCTAGCAGGATCACAAGAGACAAGTCGGTAGATTTTTCTTTAATTATTTTGTGATTCAATTTTTATCAGGGATTTGCTAATTGCTGATGGATTTAAAATTCCAATTCAAAATTACCACAGGAAAGCACATAAAAACACTGCATGTGGCAGAACCATGTCCATTTTTGTTTTGTTTTGGGCTTGTTATAGATCTCCACAGACATTGATTCCTCCCAACTTGCTGAAAGGTGAATCTTATACACAGCAATTTACGATATATTCTTGGTTGGCTAGTACAAATACAGTCAGCTATTAAAGACCCTGTGAATTTTTCAAGGCTATATACAAACCAGCAAAGGAATCCATTTCATGTACCTGAAGTGAAAAACATGGGATTTTTATGCTACACATCAGTATTTCTTAACTGAAAAGCAGCAAGTTGCTTAGCTGCAATTAGATCTGTATTTTCCAAATATGCCCTTCACAAAGAACTGAAACAATAGTAATCATGAACGGTTAACAGTTAAAAGCAGCCATGATAAATTGGTTGTTAGTGATATTTAAAGTCTACATGAAGTGATCAGGGGCTTTTCCTTTCAGATATACAGTATACTAGATTTTTACTGTTAGATTTCCAAAGTTGAATGTGTATTATGTCTCTGAGACAGAAAGAACAGCAACTGGGGGAAAAAGAGAATATAGGTGCACAATTTAGGTGCAATCTCTTTCGCCATAAGACTCCAAAATAAACCTCTTTAAGACTTCCCAAAAACACCACAAAGGGAAAACTGAATGGAAAAATAGTTATGAAAAGGAGATTAGGGTAAAATGATCTTGTCACTCTATGTAATGGCTACTATATTCCTGACCATTTTTTCTTGTATATGCAAATGTTTAACGCATTTAGGGTAAGAGTTGATTTTTAAAAATCTGTGTTTGTTGAACCATGTGTCAGTAATACTAAAAACCTAAGCTTCGCTGTGAACCTGAATGGATTCACAAGACCTATTCATGTGGTGATCATCATAAGATAAACAGTAGATGATGGAAGTCATGAAAGTAATGTATCCCATATTAACTATTATAATTACACAAGAAAAGTTAGGTTGCAAATTCAGTTTACACAGCTGTCTTGTTAGCAGCTAAGAATAAGATTAGGTGGGGAAGAAAAACAGTACTTGTAATTTTTAGCACAAGTTCAAATTAAAGTATGCAACAAATTACTCAGATCTGTATATAATTTCCACTTTTGTTCATTCTAACAGATTGGGGTAATTGTAGGGTACAAACATTTGTTTTGTTACCCAAAAGATATAAACAAGGACCAATGAGCATATTTTCCCAGTTTAGAAAAATCATTAAGAGTTTTTGTATAGTACAATTCTATCTATCTAAATTATGTTGGTTGGAAAGAACAATGTATAATTGGTGAGTTATTTACACCAAGAGGTGCAACAACAGTTCACCACATCAACAGAACAGAGATAGAATTCTACTATTCATTTATTTTCTTAAGTAATGTATAGATTTATGGTCAGTTTAATGGCTTTGTATCCTGGCTGTACACAGAAGTTTTGAATGTACCTACTTTTCCATACCACATAGCAATTCCTCTTTGAAAGAAGACAAATGGTCGTACACATTGGAGGCTGTTACTCTTTGTTTGGAGGAGGAAGGGTTTACAAATGCATCTGCCTTTTAAAAAAAATAGATGCTCTGCTACAATCTTATAGAACAGAGTTGCACATAGTAGGACGACAAATTTTCCAGGCGGTGGATCCAAAATTCTTGCAACAGTACTTGTTCCTGCCTAGCTGAATTAATTCCAAAGGCTTCTGAAAAAAGAATCAATTGATTGAGAATAATGTCTCCTTTCAGGGGAGTGTCAGTCTTCTAACATTGTGTTTAGACAGCACCTGAGCTTGAAGTTGTGTTTCTGAGATACTTGCTCTGCCCTGTATAGTTCTTTGTGTATAAAAAAGAATGTACGCTTGGGTTTTGCATACCTCCTCCACGCTACATACATTCAGTTTGGAGTCATTGCAGTGGACCCAAAACCCTAAGGGGGAGAAAAAAACATAGAATATTAATGGCAAGATTGTGGTCCAACCATTTGTTTAAAATAGTCATGGGGGAAAGACATCCAAAGAATAATGCAATCAATTCCATAAGCCCAAGAGAAGGTTTGAGATTCTGATTGTGCCTTAAAATGACTCTCTTGATCTCAGTTTTTCTGTTTCACTGATATTTCTGAATGATAGTTAAGAGAAACAATAATTCTAATTCTTCCTACAGAAGTCTGGAAAAATGTAATACAAACATTTTATAAAGAAATGCAATAACTAATTGGAGATGAAACAATTAGATTCTTCATAGCAGATTTCTCAAAAGTTTGTTTTTCAGTTTAAGTAACTCTGATTCTGTCTCACATGCACACACAAGCAAAAAACAAATGCAAGCCTGAGAAAGAGAGAAAGTAACCTCTTTTAAAAAACAAAGTTTCTCCTCATTGTGTTTAAGCTAGAAACCTAATAGATTTTTTTTATTTCAATGTTATTATCAGTGCACAGTGAAAGCTGAGCAATATAAACACACAAAACAAGTATGTTTTTATGGAAGAGATAAATGTATAAGATGCATTAATTTTTCCCCCTGTAATAAGGCTCACGCACCTCCCTCTGTGTTGTAGCAATATGCCGTGTAATGTCCTGAGCCAAACCCTTTCCCGTGATGCATCACCACAGCCGAGAGGTCATAGACAAAGGTCTCTTTGTCAAGAGAGGAGAAAGTATCCCTGCAGCAGTAAGGTTCCATGTTTAATACCTGGTCAAAGAGGACATGGACCCCAATCTTCTCACGGTGATTACGTCCAGACCACCTGCAATTAGAAAACATTTAATCAAAAAGACTTTTAAAATGAAAAATGATCTAATGCAACATCCTTGAAAAAAATATTCAAATTATTGTTATTATTGTATACATTTTCAACTAATATTTTTTTCAAATTTAATTGACATTTAGTATGTGTTTTTAAAAATCTCTGTTTTTTCAGATCTTATTCATGTTAACCATTGCAGTGCGGCCTAAGATTATTGTGCGCTTGATTTTAGGAATAGAACAGCCACCGTGAAAAATTTTGGATCCAAGGAAGATAAATTGTTGAATTAATCCAATTTCCTCCTTGTTAATTTCAAATGCCTCATGTCCATCTGCAGCTGTTGTCATTAACTTTGTTTTCCTGATGTTAAGACTCAATTCTACTTTTTCACTTTCGTCCTTGATTTTCCAGGCCACTTTTTCCAGGTCTTCCTTATTTTCAGCCAATAGTGTTGTATCATCTGGGTACCTCAATCTATTTATGGTTCTTCCCCCAATCTTCAATCCAACATCAGGGAATTTGAAATCTAATTTCCGCATGATCACTTCAGCATACAGTTTGAATAAAAAAAGTGATAAAATACATCCACGTCTAACCTTTATGATAATAACTGAACATGACTCAGATAACACATGTAGATATTTATATATACTTCCTGAAAGGAAGGATGTTTCTTTTTCCCTTTGAAACCTATGATGTATAGAACAATAGCATAGTGTCTACTCACTATGGTTGAATCCAAGCATATGTTGTAAAAAAACTTTTCAGAATCTTCAAAGAAATGGAAGCAACAAAATTATTTTTTTAAATTATATGAATATGAAACTTTCAAAGGCCAGAAGTAACTTTTCCTTTACTGTAAACTGATTATTAAAAGATACATCATGCTGATGAATATTTTTCCTAATTTTGGTAATTATATAATTATGCAATTCATTGTGATCTGCTTTCAGAGTCTCCTGTTTGACAAACATCAGCATCCACAAAAGAAACAGTAGTGCTATCATGAGTTGATTCCCAAATAATGTTTCACTTGAAACACACAAAGAGCTGCAATTGAGTGACTGTTGTATGATATGTGATTGATTTTGTTGATTTTATTATTTAACTGTTTTAAATATGCTTTTTATTGTATTGCATTTAATCCCTTGTAAGCACCTTGATTGGGGAAGAGAGGCAGGGTATAAATCAAATCAAATCAAATAAAAATAAATAAATAAAATAAAAATAAATTATATTACTAGAATTTTCAACTGCTACATATAGAGACATACTCCACTGGCAGCAAATGGCTGAATCATTTGCTAGGCAAATGGCTGAATCATTTTCTATCATTTCTATACCTTAGGTTGGCCATAGCAGATTTTAATATCAAGTTTTGGAAAGTCTTTCCTTAAATTGCAACTTAAAAGAATTCTAGCATGCAATGATTTTAATCCTTATACAGTAATTAGATGAGGAATTAACATTTTTTGCAAATATAGCAGGTGTTTAAACTTGTGAACTCTCTTTACAAAAGTGAATATACATGAAGAAAGAATATAATGAGCTTTTTTTCCAAACTGTTCAGCAGCAAAGTATACTAATATTTTACTATGTACATCAAATTTTAAAAGTAGCTACATCCTTTGTGCTCTGTAACATCTCTTTCAGAAAAATAAAAAAGGAATGTAAAACTTTCTTCCAATTCTCTTCAAAAGTAATATGACATACACTTAAAGCAAATACTTAAAGCAAAGAAAAAAGCTAGGTCCAAAGTATATAGGCCCATTTCCCGTCAGTTGTGTAATAAACCCTGTAGTTGTACAATTGAAGCTACCATTATCTATGGGCCGTGTCCACCCCACATTTCATATCAGTCTGTTGAAACCTGTTCCACCCATCGTGTCTGTTCCGACGGACCACTACGAAATCGACAAAATAGTGGACGTACGGCACCACCAGAACCAGACACAATATTTGGTGCACTGGAAGGGGTAAACAGACCAGGAAAATTCGTGGGTTAAGGCAACTGACATAAATGCTCCGCAGCTAATCAAACGTTTCCATAAAACAATGGGGATGTCGAAGAATCCTCCGTAATGTACTATTTATGTTGTTATTGTTTTCTGTTATTTCCCTTTGTAGGTGGCCACGTGGTGAGAGGGAGCCGCCTGTCAGGCTCTGGAGTCTGTGCGCAGGGGTTCCTTTAAGGCTGGCCGGCGGGCTACCAATATAAGGCGTAGCCAGGACTCCATCCCTGACACTTTCCTCGATTATGATCAGTTCGCATGCTGTGCCGGGCGAATAAACCTGAAGTTCTCCAGAGACAGGCTCTGTGTGTTCTTTCTGTGTGGCCGGACAGAGGGACGACTGACATAGGTGTTATATTTAGTACTCTAGAAATAATATAGAAATAACTATACTTTCATTTCAAATACAAAAATGACTCTACATTTCTACCACCTTCTATTCACCTGAATCGTTTAAGGTGCAGCCGGAGGACCTGAGGTAGTCTGTAGATCATTAACTGCTTTTTAGCTTCACTTAGAATAAGAGGTTTGGGAGAAGACTTCCGTCGCTTGCCTATGTAACATTTAAGAAAGAACACAAAATGTCATGAGTTAAAGGCTTCCATCTTCCAATATATAAGTTGCATCCAACAGTCTGAGATACTGTCTTGAATTTAGATTCAAGACTATGGCTTGGTGAAAATGGAGACACCATTTTCAAGCAAGCCATAATCTAAATAATAGAGGTAGGGAGGATAAAGATTCCTGGAATTTCTGCTTATACCTTTTTCAACTTTTTTTTAGTTTTGGTGGTTTGGGGTATTGCTTTTTTAAACTTTAATATGTCTATTTCTGGGGAGATGATTTCAGTTTCCTACATAAAAGTAGTGGGAATATTCCTATATATTTTCATCAAGGAAATTCCAAGGATCACAAAAAAGGTGCTCAAGTTATATGAGGCCTTGAGCTGCAGGTTGGTCTCTCTTGAAATATGGGATTGTAGCCCAAATTTTTTAGCTATACATGGACTAGTTATGGATTTCAAAACCAATTCGGTTCTCATCTCATGAAGAATTAGCAGAAGAGTTATAAAATGAGAAATCTCTTACCCTGATTTAAAAAAAACTACAAATCTTAAACAAAGTGAGAATAAAAAATAAGAGACAAGCAATAAAGCAGTTTACCTTTCTTTGCTATTTCAAGGATGGCCTGTGCCAAATTCAGTGTTTCCCTTTCATAGTTGGCCTCCCTGGAAACCAATATATATATGCACTATTCTTTTGAGTTTGTGAAGTGCAACATGAGGCTTGAATTGCACTACTGCACTGCTAAGTTTAAAGTTCTAAATGTGGAAAATTCAAGACAGTATCTCAACTTAAATTTCTTTAAGGGACTTAAATTTCCAGAATTCCCATCCAGCAGGACTTATGACTGCGTTGACTGGGAATTCCATGATTTCACATGCTATACATCTGGAAGCACCTTCTTGGAAAAAACCTGAGTTTTACAATTCTAAAAACATACAAGGACAGATTCAAGGAGAACAAAAGATTTTTCTTACTATTACACTGGTCACATGCATAAATTCTCCCTTCCAAAGCTTCTGTTTCTGTGAATTTGGCCAACATTTCAGTCAGCATGCACTCAGTCTGATTAAGAGGCACAATCCCTTTATTGATAGAATGATAACGTTCTGGAAATTCCAGGGAAAGATCCCAGAAGGGTTCCACAGTATTGGATTTATAATTACATGTTATACAAGTGACCTGTCAAGGAAAAAAGAATATCAGAACATTCCAATAGAGACAAAAATTGTGATACCTGTGGGCTTATTTTCCAGTCTGAAATGACCCAAATCTGTAATCATCCATATGATATTTTGTTTTAAAATTCTCAGATAAAAAGAATCATCTTCAAAAAAGCATCATTTGATTTTACTATCTTCATTCAACTCTCTACTACCATGTTTTCCCGAAAATAAGACTCTGTCTTATATTTTTTTTGCCACCAAAAACGGCACCAGGTCTTATTTTGGGGGTATGTCATCCCCTGAGTAACCTATTAGTTAGGGGCACATGTATATTGGGCACACGTGTAAAAATCAAGCTGGGTCTTACTTTCAGGGGAGGTCATATTTTCAGGGAAACGGTATAATAATCAGTTTTAGTCTATTGGAATCGGTGTCTAATACAAAGACTAATTAGCATAAAGTTAATCAAATGTTAATTTTAAAATGTTGCTTTAAAAAAATACAATTATTTAACAATTAAGCAGGAATAAGATGCTTAAACAAAATATTGCACTTCTGAAATGTCAATATATCTCTCTCAGAATAGTCAGTGATATAAAACAGGTTAAAGAAAGAAAATGTGTTATTCAATTTGTTGGTTCATCAAATTAGGAGACCAGTTGCCACACTCCTCTATATAAAAAAAATGATTTGACATGAGCTTCAGCTCTGAGCAAACCCTCACCCACAGTTCCAGCATTAGGAAACGTGTTGATCTACTATAGATAGCATGAATAAAAACATTAAGAATGAAACCAGAGATGGTGAAAGGTAGCAGAGTTTGTAAGAGAGAAGCTCATTTAGCATAATACCAACGATCACAGTTACACAAGAACAAGTTCATATTTATAGAGTATATAAGTTAAAAAAATAAAGTATTAAATGCTATTTTAAAAAAAATTGTTTTGACAAAAATTCTTATGGCTTATAATGTAAAACCAGCCTTACTCTATCAAATATGCTTTTGAAGAAATGATAACATTTATAAAAGCCATCAGATTATACAAGGGTGTATATTCAAGGGAAAAAAACAACAGTCCCACCTATATTGGTCATAAAACACCTTAACAGAAACAAGAATCTGAAGAGAAAGAATCAAGTCAGTCCATAAACACACACAGACTTGTCTGCTAAATTTTAAAAGCTCACCTTTGGTTGCAACTAGAGAAAAAGAATCATGCAACAACCATACTGCATTAGTAAAACGTGTTAATTCTTTTTCTAGGTATTAAATAGTATTTTTGGCTGGGCAAAGGATCGGATAACATGCATACCTGACTGAGTAGCTGCCCATGAAAAATGGTGTTCACCACTTTCAGGACCTGCTTGGTGATCTTCCGTTGTGGAAAAGGGATGAGGATCCTGCGTTTTGTTCCTTCTGATTCCAGCTCTTGCTGCACTTTGTCCAACAATTCACAAAGAAATTCCTGAGCATCTTGCTGATCATAACCTCGAAATGCTGGAATCAAACTCCATACAGAGTGTAGCATGGCAAAAGGAGACACTGAAGCCCACTTCCCAGACCACATAACTCTGAAGAGTGTGTGCAGTTCATGACAAAGAGAAATGTGCTTTGAACTTGGCTCCTTAGGCTGTATTAGTTCTAAACTTTTGCTTATTGAGGACCCACCATTTAAACCAACAGATAGGCTCTGCCTGCCAAATGAACCAAGTTGATCATTTCTGCCTGACTCTGTCATAGTAGACCCAGTGACTAGCTTTCCAGATATTCTAGATTTTCCAATTACAGTCTTAGCTAAGAGTTCTTCAGTTTCACAAAGATCCAGCGTCAGGAAACATTCTCTAAATTTCTGGAGGTGACTTAATACTTGAAGGATAGAGTTCATGTAGCACGTATTTCCTAAATTCTTTAGTCCAGTCACACCAGGAGTCATAAGAGGTTTACGCCGGATGGAATAGAATTGTTTGAATTTGCTACTCTGCACTCGTCTTGAGGTAGGGGAACTTCCTTCCATATCTCTGAACTTCCGAGGAATCAGGTTCTCTCTGTGAATGTGCGATAAAAGCCTGGCACTTTTTCTTGGAGGAGTATTTGCCAGCTCCTCTAACAATCTCCGTTTCACCTCTTGACGTCGCTGCCTGGCCACTTCCTTTTTTCTCTCCAGTTCTTCCATTTGCTTTTTTTGTTCTAATTTACGTTGGCCTCTAGAACTTTTATCAAACCAAGTTCGCAATGCTTTTGCAAGCAATGATTGCCGTCTATACCAGAGAGCTGTAAGCATCTGAGGTTGTCCCTGAGGGGCTCTTTGATGGTTGCAAACATCCTCCCCCAAAGCCATTGACCGCAATGTCCTACCACTTCTAGCAGAAGGATCATGCTTCTGACTTTTAACTGCAGACAAAGAACTCCTCAGTAATTTCAGGTCACCCTCAGGGTTATCATTCAATACGTAGTCTTCACAAAGATAACAAAATACATACAGATCATTTACTTCCATAGCCAAAGGATGTCTGGTTTCTTCAAAGTGTTTAAGTGCATGGTCCTCAATATATCTTCCACATGCCACATGGGAACATTTTAGGCAAGCCCAAATGGATTCCGTGGTGTTACAGTCCATGCAGTACCACTTCTGGGGGTTCAGAATGGAATGATCCTGGGCAAGTCTTAGCCGCCCAACATGTTTGCATCTATCCATGTCTTACATAAAACTCCGCTGCTTTAACCTTACAAAGGAGGCAGAAAAGAATGTAATTATTGCACACAGTCAGTATACAAGTTCTACCATTTTCTTCAGACTATAACATCTTTGTAGAGCTTAATAGATTAATAAAATAGGGAAAAGGAGATCGGATACATTCCAGGCATGTCATTTTTTAAAAATTAATTATCTGATCACTACATTTTTGTTCTTGTGTTTAGAGTAAAGCAGACTGTTGGGAAACTAGTGTACTTCCTTGACCAGTTGGTTGGCCACTGTGAGAACAGACTGGATGAATGAGGAGTCTAATCCAGCCTGACACAAATTATATTCTTACATTTTGCATGTATATTTGTTTATATGCATGAATGTATGTTTCATTTAGTTAATTCCTGCTGTCACATAAAATCTAGTGTTCCAGGAACAGTGTCTAACATAAGTGCGACTGAAGGGTATGAAAGGTGATAGTGAGCAAAATTTATAAAGTTATAATATTATAATACTTTTGCTCTTTAGCATATCACTGAAACTATGAATGTGGAAATGAAGGGTTTTTTACATGTGTCTTTTTAAAAAAAACATATTATGAATTAAGACTTGAATTACAGAATGCTTTGCAATAATATGGAGATGAATGCATTCTTGCTAAATGCAAGAAAAGTGATATACAATGGAAAACATCCATGGGAATTAATGGAATACTTAGCAAACTGTTCATTACTGAGCAAGGAGTTAGAAAAAAGATAGATGATACATTAACAGGTAATTTTGACTCAGTGTCCAACCTTTCCTTTTTAGGGAATTTTTGAGAAAGTAGTAGGTACAGTTTCAGAGGGCCCTGAAAAAAGTGGATTATCTGGATCTGGATCTGGATCAAGATAAGGTATGATAATGGAACAGTACTGGTCATATTTGAAGTTGACCTTTGAAATGCTTGAGATGAGGTGGTACATCCACCCTAAATTTCTCAGCAGCTTTCCATCCTATTGGTGTAGTATTCTTCTGGACCAGCTTTAGGGATTGGGAGTGTAAGATAATGTTTTGCAGTGTTTCCCTCCTTTCTCCAAAGCCAATTCCAGTCAGTGTCTGTGATATAGGGTGGGCCTCCTTCAGATACCATCGGCTAAGCAGTGTCACCTGGCAATTCCACGGAGGAGGGCCTTTTCCGCAGTGGCCCCAGCCCTCTGGAATGATCTACCTCCGAAGCTCCAGAATGTCCCAAACCTGAGAACCTTCCGCATAGCACTAAAGACCTGGCTTTTCCAGCAGGCTGGACTAGTTTGACCTACTGAAATTTAGCAATTTTTAGGGGGATTTTAAATTGTTTATACTCTTTATATGTTTTTACCAATGTTATAAGCCACCCAGAGTCCTTTGGGATTGGGAGGCCTATAAATTTAAATAAAAATAAATATAAATTGAATACATATTATGAGAGAAGAACAGCTAAGTCAACAAACAAGTATTGTTATCTGTGTGCAAGTTTGCAGAAAGATACCTTAAATATTTAATTTAAGAATTTGATTTTGTAAAAAAAAACCCAATGTTCAGAAACTCAGGATTCTATGTTAATCATTAAAAAAGCATTTTCATGTTATATTTGATTTTAGTCTACTATATATTTTTGCTCTCTTTCAAGATTTAGGAAGTTATCAGTTTTATAAGGTGATTTCATAAAACTTATATCTACAATCAAAACTGCTGGTAATTGATTCATTAAAAACTTTGGCACAGAAATTTAAATAGGTGGTCCAACGATCAAGGGCACTTAAATTCAAGCAGATAAAAACAAACAAAAAATTAACCAAATTAAGAAAATTAAGCCAAAACCAAACCAAAAATTAAGCGAATAATGGTGGAGAGAAAATATTCTAAGTAAATAAGGTGGTGTTCTTTTGGTAAAATTATTTCATTAAAGGATTTCAATTATTGGTATTTTTTTACATAAAATGCTTTTTAAGTACAAATTTTTGTGGATGGTTTTAACAGACTGTTTACTTCTACTCTTGTTATGCTAGAAAGTAGAAGAAAATGTCCAGATTATTCTAAAATACTCTAGTTACGTTGAAGAATGGTATTAAATGATTCAAAAGAAAAATAATGTGTATTTTTAGGATGGAAGCAAATATAGACAGCTGTGGCAAAGTAATAAATTATACTAAAACACTAAACAGTATTTAAATATTTATCTACAATTCTAAACACTTTCAAGAGGAACTGCATTTATAAATAAAGCTGTAATAATAACATATGCAAGAAAAATGTATATCAGAAACAGTTGAAGCTTGGAGAATATAAAATTAATACACTATAAATGCACAATATCTATATTGAGTCTATGTTTATTTATAATAGCCTTTTAAGATGCCTAATATCTTTCTCAAACTTACTGTTAAACAGTAAATTGGTCTCCATTATAATATTAATGGAAAAACCTTTGAAGGTCTGCTACAAGAACTGAAATTGGCAATATTGGAATCAATTATTATCAGGTCTGAAAGAATTGTTATAAAAATATGGAACAAGTGTCTCTAATTTACAAGACTTGCAAAAAATTAACACAAGTTTATTGATTTTAAAAGGTAGGAGGAAAAGGGCTAGAATTACAACCTGAGCTTGATTTTATTTCTACTATAGAAAGGCAGTAGGCAAAACCTAAAAAATATGGTACATGTATTGTCAGTAATATGACAAAAAACATGGGACATATTAATGAGCAGCATGTAACAATTTATGCAGTATATCAATAATAATGGGAATGAAATGCAAGTAATTGCAACCAAAGAAGCTTCATGTACAGTAATGATTTATTACTTTCATGAGTACTGCTCAAAGTACTTTCCTCTGTGCTTAGTGATAAGAATGAGTTCTGACTTGTCCAGGTTGAAATGTGGCATATGCTTTTGCAAGGAGAAAAAGTATAGGCCAGACAGAAACTTAATTTAAGACAAGAAATAATACTCACCGATTCATATTTAAATATTCTCGCAATTCAATAATCAGTGGCCGGAACATCCCCATTTCAGTCAATAGGAGGTCAATTTTCTTTTCAACAGCTTTGGATATTCATGAGAAAAAGTAATGTAATATAAAAGCCCTAAAGAGAGAAATATCCTCATGAAACAAATATAGTATGCAGCTTTTTCATGAAACTTTACATGAAATATTTTTTTATCAAACAAATACGCAACTCTGCAGTTTTAAAATTTGAACAATTTCTCCAATTCCTTTATTTAAAAAAATATAATTGAAATAACAAAATACAGATAGTCCTTGTTTACAACCATTTGTTCAGTGACAGTTCAATGTTACAGTGAAGCTAAAAAAATGGACTTAGTTAATCGCTGATGAAGCATCTTGTGGTCATGTGATCAAAATTTGGCACTTGGCACCTTGCCTGCACTTATAACTAAAGGGGTACTTCAGTTCCTCCATCCACTAATCTCCCGCCCAATCTATGCTCTTTTGGCTGCCTTGTACCCTGCTTCGCAGTCTCTGAATTGCATGGCTCTAAGCCTGTTTGCCATGCTCCAGGAAGCCTCAGCCTGCCTCAGCAAGCATTCATTCATCCACCTCCTTCTCTCCCAGTTCCTTGCATTGACCTTTTGTGTCTCCTGACTTCTTTTCTAACCCAGCTTCTCCAACAAACATTTCCTGCTTCCCTACTTCAATGCCTTCTTTCTGAAGGCAGTGCTCTTTACTTAAAGCTGCACTATCTTTATAAAGCTTTGTAAATCCCAGTCTCAATTGTAGTTATAAATCAAGGACTATCTGTAAAGCTACCTGGAAGCCAGAGAAGTAGAAAATGATGAAGCAACGTTACACAGATTTTTTTTTAATGCAAACCTTCTGTTCTTATAAGCATCTGCCAGCCATAAACTTTGGCCAATTTTATCAGTTGCAATAAACTATGAGTTCTAATGAACTTTTTTGATATGAGATGATTGAGAAAACAGCCTTTGTTGAAAAATTCTATCCTATATTTAGCTTTGGTTATTTTATGATTTTGGATTATATTGTGCCTGTATAAAGTAATTACAATAAAGATTATTCTTTAATCAGATGAATAACAGTACATTGACTCCCATTTACAATGGCAAAATATCGTACTTATCGTACTTAACTGCACAATAAAAACAAACAAATTAACAGCACTAGCTAATGAAAAGATTCATCATTCCTCTGCAAAACAGTTATAGATGTTCTGATGGGCCTTGCTAAGGAAAAGAATCCCCCACACCAAAAGCATATTTGATAATGTAGTAAATCATCCCACATATTGTTTTGTGCTCAGTTAACAGAGGCTGTCTTTTCTTGGAAGATCTTTTGTCCTGGAGACAATCTAATTTATCCTCTGACATTAGCCCTATGGGGAATCTGTTTATTTCCATGGGTTTGGCCACCCACTAAGCAGATTTCAATAGGAATGAAATCTGCCCCTACATGGGATCAGTTAACCAGAGTAGGGATTCTGAGAACCTTTCATTAATTTTAGTAAAGAACAAAGAAGCATCAGATAATATTAAGACAGTGGGTGCAAGTGGGGAAAGAACAAGGAACAAGATTTTTTTCTCAGATAATAAAAAATATCTTTTTCTTTCATGAAAAAGAAAATTAAATTACGCAAGAGATAATCATAGATATTAACACATTATTAACTACTTCTGGGTACAAAACAAAGTATAATAATAATAATTTAATAATTTATTAGATTTATACCCCGCCTCTCTTCACCCAAAAGGGGAACTCGAGGCGGCATATTACATAAAGTCTGTATTTTAGTCATACATTATCACTCCCAATGAAATAAAGCCTTACATGTCTTTATAATTGTCATATGCAGATAGTCCTCAATTTACGGCAATTGAGCCCAGAATTTATGTTGCTAAGTGAGACAGTTGTTAACTGAGTTTTGCCCCATTTTATAAACTTTATTGTCACAGTTAAGTTAGTAACATGGTTGTTAAGTGAATCTGGCTTCCCCATTGACTTTGCTTGTCAGGTCGCAAAAATAGACACTGCAACCATCATCTGAATTTTGATCAAATGACTAAGGCATTAAGATGTTGACTTGGTGTACCATAATGCAGGAAGAACACAAAAATATCTGGGAGACTGTTTCTATTTTCACCAACAGATGGAGCAAAGTCTTTCTTGTGTAGAGATGTTCAAGGTCTTTTGCTTATTTTGGAAAAATAGCTCTTCTATTTAATTATATAACTGTATTAAATTTCTCCAGAATATGTTTTAATGTGGATTATAAATTCTATATTGCTTAGTTAGGAACAAGGTAACTCAATGTAATCTACTTTTGCAGACTTTTAAGTTTTCATAAGTCGTATCTCTATTATTCTGAGCAATAACTGATACCAACAAATATCCAGTGCATCACTGACTATAATTCACTATGTAATTCTTATTTGTCTAAGAAAAACAGAGAGAGGGAGGGAGGGAGAGAAGGAAATACTTTCTGTTATATACCTTCTGTTGACATCACAAATGAAAGCTTGACGGGACAATTTTCTGAAAAAGTGAAATTTTGGCTGAACTTTGACTGGAAAGATCCAGGTTCAGGTTACTAATCATAGAGACTTACTAGATGGTCTACTCATTTTCTCTCAGCCTAATTTATTTCACAAGATTAGGAAAAAAACTGGATGACGTGTTCTCTACACCACTGTGAACTCCCTGAGAAATGGTGGACATAAATTAAAATACGGTAGTCCTCAATTTACAACATGGTTCATTAGTGACCATTCACTAATGAACAGCACTGGTTGGAACAGCACTGAAAAAAGGTGACTGATGACTGTTTTCACACTTACAACTATAGCAGCATCCCCATGTCATGTGTTGAAAATAGAGACACTTGACAACTGACTCATATTTATGAAGGTTGATGTTTCTGGGGTCATGTGATCCTTTTGCAACCTTCTGACAAGCAAAGTCAATGGGCAAATCAGATTCACTTAACAATCATGTTCCTAACTTAACAACTGCAGTGATTCATAACAATTGTGGCAAGAAAAGTTATAAAATGGGGCAAAACTCACTTAACAAATGTTTCATTTAGTAACAGTAATTTGGGTTCAATTGTGGTTGTAAGTCAAAGACTACCTATAAAAATTCCATAATAATGGAAAACGGGTATGTGCAAATTGTGTTATGATTAATGCAACTGTTGTAAATATGAGATCAGGAAATAGTCAGATAGTCAAATTATTTTGAAAACAATTCTGTTTAATGGAAGAAAAATATTTTTATCTTCTTTAGAGAACGGTCTACTTCCACTCATTCATTTGGACTTTATCTTATACAATTGGCAGAGGCAGCACATCATACTTCTGACTATTATTTAAGTAAAGAAACGTCTGTATAATGAAACTTTGCCTCATTTTGTTTCCTATTTCTATTGGTCCAATCTCAATCAGTAATAGAATGACACTATTGTATACAGACCATCATTTTGTCTCCCAGGATTGAAATTGGAAGGCCAATGTTTCAATACATTTAATGCTTACATAAACTTCTTAAATGTATGTTCAACATATAAGAAGAATCTTCTTCAGGGTTTTTTTTAGATATTTTAAGAGAAAAAAAACAGTCTTCACTGGTTTCAGTATAACAGAGATGTTTTGTCAAAGCCAAAAAAATGTAAAAGTTTAACACTGTAGCTAAATAGAAAGAAAAAACGAGGGAGTGAAAGCCAAAGAGGAAAGATACATGCCTCAGTGGCCAGTGTACGTTTGTGTGTGTGTGGGGTGTGTGTGTGTGTGTGAAAAAAAGTATGTATTTTAGAAATTATTTTCCAAGTCACTTTGTTTACCAGCTGAAACATTTAAATTAAAGGGTATTAGTATCCACAAATAATACTGTAGCTAACTGGTCTATTTTCATGATGAGTTTCAGAATGATGTTTCAATACATTGAGAAGAATGAGAAGTGTCAGAATTTGCTGCTAATTTACTTGACACTGAACTATCTGATATAACTGATTGGAAAGCATGAGGGAGGGTAATTTTTGCTTTTAGTATCAGTCAGCAATTGCTTTATTTTTTTGACTATACATTGTAGAAAGAGTTAACAATGCCAATTCCAATATTAAAAAGGCACATTATAGGAGAAATAATTGGCCTGAAATTAAATAGCTCTGATTTCTGACACTACATATAAAGTAACTGTACAAATAACAAGACTGACAAGGAAAAAACCATAAAAATTAATTGTTCATGTCCTGATTTCTAATCATGGTCCTGATTAGAAAACATTCATCCAATAAGTCATAAATATTAAGAATTATATACAAATAATCCGTACTGGAAAATTATTTTAGAAATAAATCATGTTTCAAAAACATACCTATTCCTTTCTCTAAGGTTGAGCTTTGAGAAAATTGGTTCTACCAGTTTGCAATAGATATCTGCTTTGTAAAATGTTCATTGGCTATCACATGTGACATCACAATCCCTCTCCTAGTTGTTCAATTTGTTTAAATAAGACAACCACTTTAATCAATTAGAAGTAATGTAGCATTTATATAATTTAAAATGATAGACCTTATAAGGAACAAGGAGAGATAAAAATGTTACTAGCACTGCCTCTGTGAACTTTATAAGTGAGGAGAAAAGCAGGCCTATGATATAGTGCAAATCTCCTAGAATCTGCATGCAACAAGGCTCTGAAAATTCGCACAAAATATTATAATCCCCTCTACGGAAATTTATGCACGACACATTTGTCTTTTACAAGTTACGAGTTCCCCTTGACCGGGGAAATGAGGCGGGGTATAAATCTAAATAAAAAAAATAAAAAAAATAATACATCACAAAATCATAGAGTTGGAAGAGATACTAGATATTCTCTAATCCAATCTCCTGTTTGTTGCATGGTTTATTATATCACTGACATCACTGACCATATACTCTGTTTAAAGATCTCTAGTTAAAGAGAACTTACCTTCATGTGATAATCTGTTTTATTACCTAACAGGTGATGTGGTGTGGTGTGGTAATAGGATGGTATACCTTTGAAAACATAGTTCTTCCATCAACACTGGAGATCCCATTGTGAGTCTGCAAAGTGGCTCTATGAGGCTAAATGATGGTTGCTTCTCCACTATCTGCAGGTTTTTATGGCTTCTGTTTTTATTTTTGTTATTTATTTTTGATATTTTTATACTGTGATATGGTTTAATTGCTACTGTACTTGTAAGCTGCCAGAGTGAGATGAGCTGCTAAATAAGCCTGGTAATAAATAAAATAGTAAGAAAGATAGCATTTGCCTCTTTGCAGTTGTTCGCATGGTCAAAACAAGGCGGGATTTTTGCAAGTGCACTGTAACAGTAATTTTTTATCATCTCCTTATCCATAACGTATCCCTCTCAAAGCAAAATCAAGAACCTGGGAAATATGTTCACCTGTAAAGTTTCTCACTGAATTAAAAAAAAGAGAAAAAGAACCTACCCAAGTGGATCCTCTGACCTATCTCTATTTGTTTTTAACTGTGATAGTAAAATGTCCATTGTTAAAAAATGTTTTGTTCACATGATGCTGCATTTAACTTGTCCCTAGCCTACAAGGGAAAAGGCTTAAGAACTACATATTTGTTTTTAAAAAATTCCTTATTCTGACTAAGTTAAGCAAAGTGTCAAGGTGAATTAAGCAGAGGAATGACCAGAGATGACCAGAAACAAATGCAACAGAGACAGGATTGGGATCAGCAATAGATTCTGAAAATTCTATGCTGGAATTGTTTTCCAGTGACTTCAAGAATGGGCAGGGGGGCAGGGGCAGTATCTCGGTGAGACCGGACATGGTTTTCATGGGGTTCCATGCAGACCCCCTAATATTCCCCTTCACAGGGGGTCTGGAGGGACCTAATCCTGCTCAGTAGCAGCCGGAGAATAAGAAGCACCACGGGGGCCTGTGGGGGAAGTGCCTTCCCCCACAGCCTGACCCCTGTTAAAGCTTCATACCTGGGAAGGGGGAAAAGCGGCATCACGCTGCTCAAAACCAGAACAGCCCTCGAAGGCGAGTGAGCAAACAGAAGGGATCAACATCGTGACTTTGGGTGAGATGAGCAGTAATTTAAAATTTTAAACCTAGACTATGGACTTGGGGAGCTGTTTTTATTAAGATTAAAGTAAAAAGAAACTATGCCAAACTAAAGAGAGGAGAAAATGGTGGGGAAAAGTGTGGCACTGAAATAAACGTCGCAATACACACACACCCTATGGAATTATTACTAAAATAAACAGCAACAATAAAAATTAGAAGGAAATTGTACCTTTGGACTGTAAATGAAATTTGCAAAACTCCCACACTGAAAAGGATTAATAAAGTTGGATGAACTGATTTGATCTGGACTAATTGATGACAAGAATTTTAAACAGGACTAGTGAGGACTTTGTTCATTCTGCACGTTTCTTCCCAGCCGTGGAACTTAGACTTAAATAAAAGGATGATAGAATTGAAAGACATGGAGGAAACATCTCAAAAAGGATTACAGATTGGAAACATACTTTTGAAGACATCTTAGAAAAATGGCCGGAGGACAATATGAATTAGGAGATTCACTGCGAGCTAGAGGAAGAGGTGGACTTAGCTGAAAATGACCAATCAGCAGCAAGAGAAGTTAGACTGAGGGAGCTTGGGAGTAAACTTTGTAACAAGAAGCTAAGAAGAACAAAGAAGCGGAAACTTAAAAATTTGAAGAAGGGGGAATGGGCTAGAGGGAAAGCTGAAAAAACTGGTTTAATGTGGGGGGAGAAATGGGCAAAAATACAGGAGAACTCAAAAGGCCTTGGAAATTGTTTCAGTGGGTGGGGGAGAAGCGAGTGGAATTTTAAGAGTCAGAAACTGAGGAAAGGAAGAAGCGGGGCTGGAGCTTGAAAGAGACGATAGGAGACGAAGAAAGAGAAATACACGTAGAAGGCAAAGCAGAGATGATGGTTAGTGGTCTTTTTAAAAAGGTAAGAGAATAGTAGGAAGGGAAATTGTGACGTACAGTAGACTAGAGTACATATACTGAATTTTATGTTTATTTTTTATTTTTTGGATTTTTTTTATTATTCTTTTTGACTGATGATAAAGAATTACATGTTAGCTCTACCAAGACTGATATTAAGATGAAAATGAATTGACAGAAGGGGAAAAAAATGCTAGTTTATATTAATTATTAGAAAAGGGTTTGGAATTAATTAAGTATAAAGTTAAAGGAATGATTTTGCAACCTGATTACCACGATGTACGATTACAAAGGATGATTTTTGTAACAAACGCAAATAAAACAATTTTTTTTTTTTAAAAAAAATAAACTTACCAAGTCTTTAATAATTGACATAATCAAAGGCTTTGGGCTAGTGAACAGAAGTAGAGTATAAGATGAGGACATTGAACAGACCCTGCACATTTAACATGCTTCTGAATTGTTCGCCAAAATCTTAACCAGAATTGGGACATAATAGCAATGTTCTGATATCTCAGGGGCTGCCACAAAGAAGAGGGAGTCAAGCTATTCTCCAAAGCTCCTGGAGGCAGGACAAGAAGCAATGGGTGGAAATTAATGTAGAAGAGAAGCAACCTAGAACTAAAGATAAATTTCCTGACAGTGAGGATAAGTAACCAGTGGAACAACTTGCGTCCATAAGTTGTAAACGCTTCAACATTGGAAGTTTT
>JANHGC010003861.1:53584-65624 GCA_027560395.1 Boaedon fuliginosus | reverse complement strand
AATGAATGAATGAATGAATGAATGAATGAATGAATGAAGGAAGGAAGGAAGGAAGGAAGGAAGGAAGGAAGGAAGGAAGGAATCTTGAGGCGGCAAACATACTTAATAGTCCTTAACCTATTTTCTGTACAACAACCCTGTGAGGTTGGTTGGGCTAAGAGAGGAGAACAGCTGCCAAAAGTCACCCAGCTGGCTTTCGTGCCTAACATGGGACTAGAACTCAGTCTCCTAGTAATTGGCCCAAAGTCATTCAGCTGGTTTTAGTACCTATGGTAGGACTAGAACTGACCATCTCCTGGTGATTTGACAAAAGTCACCTAGCTAGCTTTCAAGCAGGACTAGAACTTACGGTCTCCTGTTCTTAGGTCAGTGTCTTAATCACTATATCAAAGTAGCTTTTATATACACAAACACACACATAATTTTAAAAAAATTGTATTGCTTTTTAATTAATAATAAAAAGACCTTAAGGAAAAAAATGCAAACTTTCAAGCATACACACACAGCACTACTCATCAGAAAAGTATTTATTTAGATGTTAATACATTATTAAGACATGGTAATGCTGTGAAGCTAACAGTGGGGGGCAGATTTGAAAGAATGATCTATTCTCCATTTTTCAAAACACACGGGGACCATTTTAAGCTCATGGAATTTGCTTTATTTTCCCCCTGGAAACAGGTTGAGCCCGGCAGATGACTCATAGTAGAACCAGTTAGAAGGAGGAGATAAGCCCGTGTAAACCCCATTGTGAGTGTTGGATGTACAACACCAAGGCTGTGGCAGAATCACTTATATCTATATATATATCAGTGCAATCTGCCACAACAGAAGTTGATGAAAATGAGGCAAAAATGGAGAAAGGCTTGCAAAGAGCCAGTTTGATGTAGCAGCTAAATTTGGGGCTAGAAACCAGGCAACCGTGAATTCTAGCCCTGCCTTAGGCAAGGAAACCAGCTGGATGACTTTGGGCCAGTCCCTCTCTCTTGGTCCAGCC
The DNA here is from genome assembly GCA_027560395.1 of Boaedon fuliginosus. Lineage (NCBI taxonomy): Eukaryota > Metazoa > Chordata > Lepidosauria > Squamata > Lamprophiidae > Boaedon > Boaedon fuliginosus. Next base: position 64,627 of record JANHGC010003861.1, on the reverse strand, counting down.
CACTTCATAGGGTTGTTGTTTTAGAGCCGTGTTTCTCAACCTCAGCAATCTTAAGACATGTGGGCTTCAATTCCCAGAATTCCCTAGCCAGTTGGAGAATTCTGGGAGTTGAAGTCCATACGTCTTAAATTGCCAAGGTTGAAAAACACTGTTTAGAGAAATAGAAGATTAGCTATACCGCCTTGAATTGTACAAATAAAAGTGTGACATAAAGCTTACCGGTATATAGGAAAAGGCTCCACTGAAGTGCTTTAGGGTTCAAAGAACCTCTTCTTTTAAAGGACTAAGATTAGGAGCCAATGGAAGGTTGTGCTGAATTACTGCCAGCATCCCTTTCAATCATGTTAATATCATAACAAGAACAATAATAAAGCTGTTTGTGCCTTGGATAATTGGACTCTTTTCTTTTTTATCCTGGATACCTCCAGAGATCCAAAAGAGGGCAAACAGAGACTTAGATAAGTTAATGCTGATTTGCAGGTTATTATTGGATCAGTGATGTGTTAGTGATAATAATGAAGGACCAGTGCAAGTTTGAAAGGGATCTTTGCATTTAAATAAACCTGTTTCTCCCCATTACAACGAATCCTCGAGTCACAACAGTTCATTTAGTGACCGTTCAAAGTTACAACAGCACTGAAAAAAGTGAGTTAAAACTAGTTCTCGTATTTATAACCATTGCAGCATCCTCTCACAGAACAGGATCAAAATTTGGGAGCTTGGCAACTGACATGTATATAAAATGGTTGCAACATCCTGGGGTCATTTCGGTCTTCCCAGCTGGCTTCCAACAAACAAAGGCAATGGGGGAACGCTGAATTTCTTAACAACTGGGTAATTCACTGAAGTGCAGTGATTAACTGAACAACTGTGGCTAAAACGTCATAAAATCGGGTGCAATTCACTTAAAACCACCTTGCTTAGCAGCGGAAATTGTGGTCAAAAGTTGAGGACTACATGTATGTGAGAAGGAGTTAACATTGCATTTAAGCTTTTAAGTTGCAGCAAAGTTCTCTGATTTTTGTTCCATATCATCTGACAAGTTCAATATACTCGTATGCCCCGAAGAAAGGGAAATTTCATGCTTTTAATTGCGACTGCTTGCTATCTCACAGTTTTGTCGTTTTTCTGATGTCAGACTTGCATCTCACACTGTAGAACAGGGGTATCAAACTCATGATGACATGTAGTCACATGACGTATCACAACTCCGCCCCCCTTCACTAAACCGGGGGTGGGCGTGGCCAGTGCGTGATGCATCCGACCTGCGGACCACGAGTTTGACACCCCTGGTCTCTCTTGAAGCCCCAAACCTTTCTGTGAACTTACGCCTGTGCTGACTTGATTCTTAAAACCAGTGTTTCTCACCCTCAGGAACTGTTAGGCGAGTGGACTTCAACTCCCAGAATTGAAGGCGCAGCTGGGGAATTCTGGGAGTTGAAGTCCAATTATCTAAAAATTGCCAAATTTGAGAAAGGCTGTTCTGAGTGACAGGATCTCAGTTACAGAACTGTCCCTTCATCCCTACCCCTAATCTTCTTTCTTCAAAGTCTCTCATGTTCAGCCAACTACTTCAGGACAGAAATCCTCTAATAAGCTTTCTTGATACAGATAATACTCAAGTTAACGACCATAATCAAAACTGCCCATCTCAACAGTAACACATGACAATCATTAAACAGGTCTGTCATGTGACCAACCTGATTTTATGACCTTTTTGCAGAGCTTGTTGAGTGAATCCATGGTTGCTAAGCAATCCAGTGGCTTGCTAGCGCATGGTTTTGCTGAAAACTGGACATAAATGTTGTTTTTTGGCAAAACCGTTGTAAAAAACCATCAGGCCACTACAGGATTCTGCAAGCAGCCGTAGTAAGCCAGTCACACTCCCTCAGCCCAACCCACTTCACAGGGTTGCTGTTGAGGGGGGAAAAGGCTTGTATGTTGGATATATTCATTGTGTAAAAGCAATAAAGGCAGACTGCAAACAAATAGATAAATAATAAAGAGGCTTTGTTGCCAAGCCCCCAAAGTGTGGTCACATGACTGCCAGGGAATGGAGGTGCATCCCTTGGGATTTTGAATTTGGGTTGTAAATACGACTCAGGTAGGTCCATTGGAACTTTAGATGGTCACTAAGTGACCAGTCGTAAGTTGAGGACTCTCTGTACTGATTTTGTTTTTTTTAAGTGATTTTTTTTGTCCTTCGAGTTTGTAATTCCTGCTTGGGATGGTTTAATTTGCTTCCCTCCCTGTAAATTCCTCGGGGTTCTACTAGGATGAAGAGGAAATAAATAATTAAGGGCTTATGTGGCAGCGAACCTATTAACTCACTGAAGCTTTTCATGGTTGTTTAGGATCTCTGTTTGGATTGTATTATACTGGTATTTGCCTTCGGGATGATGCTTCCATTTAACTGTTAAGCATTACCTTAGGGGGTTTCTTCTAGAGTCTTGTTTCCATCCGCAGCTAGCTGGGGTCTGTTGCCTATTTAAAAATCTGGTCTTTGGAGATAGATTGCTTCTGCATATGGAGGCTCTATTACCACCAGCTTTTGAGAGTGACCAAAGTAACCCTCTCTCTCCCTCCCTCTCTCTCCCTGCCTTCTTTTCTCCTTGCAGGTGAGCGTCCATTCCCGTGCAATTGGGCCGGCTGCCAGAAGAGGTTTGCACGCTCCGATGAGTTAGCCCGCCACTTCCGCACCCACACCGGCGAGAAGCGCTTTGCCTGCCCACTCTGCGAGAAGCGATTTATGCGGAGCGACCACCTGACCAAGCATGCCCGCCGCCACCCGGCTTTCCAGCCTGGCATGGTCCGACGATCTGACTGCTACAGAGCCTCTCCTACTGACTCAGCTGGCAGCAGCTTGGCCGGAAGCCCCGCCCCTGGCAGCCCTGCCTCTGACAGCCCCGCCCCTTAAAGGGGGCATGCCACCTTGTTTTTTGCCCTTCCCAGACCTGGCCTCTAGGGAGAGGCCAGGTACTATTTCAGAGGCATTTTTTTGATTCAGAAACTTTGTTTCCCCATCACTTCCAGTTATGGTTTAATATGCCTTATTTCAGAAAAAAAAAAGCTCCTTCTTGTGCTTGGTGGGCATTTTGATTACTGTACCAATCCTTCTCCCTGCTTGCTTCCAAGCTGTAGCCTCTATGCACATTCCCATCCCACCCAGGCTGAGAGTAGCAGGATTTGTGGAAACCAGTCCAGCAGACTTGATTAAACTTTGTTGATGTTCCTTTGGAAAAAGGCCCCCTTGTGGCCCTCAGTCAGGGGCTAACTGGTGATTTCCTAGCCCTTGGTCAAAGAGATAGTCCCATCATCACTTTGCCTCAGTTTCCCAGCTGCAAAGAGACTTTATTCCAAGGGGTATCCAACCTTGGCAACTTTTAAGACCCGTGTTTCAGTTTCCCCAGCCTGGGGAATTCTGGGAGTTGAAGTCCACAGGCCTTAAAATTACCCAGATTGGACACTTCTGATTTATTCCAAGGTCTGTGTTTGATATTGTTGGAACTGTTCAGCCCAACTCTTCCCTATCATAGTGAGAATGCTGATTTTCACATTCATTGTAGCCCTCAGGAAAAGAAAGTACTTGGTTCAAATTTCACTTAGCTTTAAGCCTCTCTTTCTGGCCAACCTATTGATAAAAGGAGAACCTATTATTGACTGTTCGTATTTAGAAAGAGAGCATGGTGAAAATTGCTCTCTGTGCGTTTGGCCTCCTTGCATTTGATAATCAGAATTATGGTAACGTGCCTCTGAATAAGGCGGACCCATCTTTAGGTGTCAAGGCTAACAACAAACCATACGAAATCATGGCTTTCCATCTTGCCTCCCCATCCTAAATTGATCGTTTGCAAACTATCTTTTGGGGAAATGTTCAAGTTGACGTAGGCCCTGTGACACTAGAACTGCAGCAAAAGTGGGAGATGATTGTTTTTTCCCCCCCCACAGGGAAATTGGGTGTTGGTAACTAACTTTTTGACCTGATACTGTATGTAAATATATTCCCCCCCCCCCTGTCAACTTTACTTAAGGTAAAAAAAAAAAGATGAGGACCTGTTTCTACGGGTGAATCTGTTTCAGGGTGTGTGCGCTTGTGTGTTTATGGTTTTTTTTTAAATAAAATATGTATTTATTCCTTTTAAGATAGAATGTAGGAGACCAGTGGTAAAATTTTATTGTCTGACTGGTTGGCACATGGATGAACTAAAGCTGAAAAAGGAATGGGATTTTTAGTACGACTCAGGACACCTAAAAGCACTTTTTCTCACTTTCATGGGGCTGTGGCAACTGCTCTGCACAGCTGTACACCAGGCGTTTGTGTGTGTGTGTGTGTGTGTGTGTGTGTGTTTGTTTAAAAATGGAGGCTTTGATGCTTTTGGTGATGATGGTTCTTCGCAAGCTGTCAGGTGTCTCAACAATGCTAGCCAGGAAGCAGGCCCAAGCAGGCATTTGAGGACACAAAGCTCCAGATTTATGGTGGAAAAAAGGAATGCAGCCATTAATGAAAGAATTTCAGTGATTGCTCTGTATGAATTGCAAAGTACGTGCATTGTGAAATCAGGGTTGGTTTTCTGGTGGCTTCTGGCGTAGCTGGTGTGAAGCTGCTGTTCTAGAATCAGGCTGTTTGCTTTTGACTTGGTGAGAATTGGCTCTTACATCAAAGCATATTTGATTTCCTTCGGTGCTCTGCTTCTTGAAAATGTAAATCCATTTATGCAGACACGGCTGCCTTGGCACTTGCATTTTGAGAACAAGCCATGGTGTCACCATTCCCTGCCCTGCACATAAGGGGGATATGGGGAGATGTACCATTTAGATCAGGTTTCTCCAACCTTGGCAACTTTAAGCCTTGGAGGACTTCAACTCCCAGAATTCCCCAGCCAGCTTTTAAGCTCACTTGTGAGCACGCCTGCTGCCTTCCCCACTGACTTTGTTCGTCAGAACCCAGCTAGGAAGGTGGCAAATGAGGATCACATGACCCAGGGATGCTGCAATGCTCATAAATGCAATTCCGTTGCCAGGCACCCAGATTGTGATCATGTGACCGCCTGGAATCCTGCAGTGGTTGTAATTGTGAGGACTGATCATAAGTCATTTTTTCAACACCATTGTAAACTTAAAACAGTTGCTAGAGAAATGGTTGTAAGTTGAGGACTAGTCAGCCACCCAGAATTCAAGGAGTTGAAGTCCATAAGTCTTAAAGTTGCCAGGGTTGGAGACCCCTGACTTAAGCTACCCCTGACAGCAATCTTTCACTTGGGTTGGACTCCAGCTTCTAAACTTCCCAGTCCAGGAGGGAGGGAGTGGTTAAGAATTGTTGGATTGAGACAGATTGGGGTAACAAAGCAATTGATGTAAGTGGAATGCTAACTGGGGAGAGAAGAATGTACACAAAGTAGCCTAGGAAATAACATCCAGCTGGTTTAACTCGAAATAGGAATCCACCTGAAGGAGCATTAAATCTTGTGTCTTCAAATGCAGCCCCTGTGGACTGATTCCAGGATGCACTGCCCCCCCCTCCCCCGGTCCTTATTTATTTGAACTCAGGACCCTATTGATCCTAGGCCTTACAGCTTTCCAGTGGTCAAAAGCAATGGCAGAATTTATAGTATTGGAAAGAGGCACTGTAGCCAATGAAGTTAACCCAACTGTCCATTGCAAGAAACCAAATGAAAGCAATCTGGATATCTAGCATAGAGTTCACCAATGTGTTTGATCATTGGTTCCAGATTGCTCTTGACATAAGGAAGGCTTTCTTATTATTGAAGAAGAATATGCTTTTGCATAACTTTTTAAGACCATTGTTTTTGTGTCCTGGTACCGTAGGAAAATAGAAGCGAGGTTAGATGTCTTCTTTTGCTTGAATAACTTCTGCTATAGAAGTTTTGGGTGCCTATATAGATTTCTGATATGTTCTAGGAGTGAAGTGGAGTAAATACTTTATCCCATACATGTCACTAGGCAATTGGTTTTTTGTTTTATAGATAGAGAAATGGATATATTTAAAAAGGATCCAACCTTCCTCTTTTACAATATATAATCAAGCTGGTATTTTATTAAAGGAAAGTACAGTATATTTTCTTTCTTTTGAAATAATAATAATGAAAGCTTGCGCTTACTGCTGGAACATGGGTATTTTTGTAGGAAGAAATCAAGTCATGTTGTACTTCCAAAGTTTTAGAGGAGAATTCTGATTTTGGTGGAGATGCTACAATATTTTTTTATGAGAACAAAAGATTTTCACTTTTCCCCCATGCATTTATAATTGATAGTCTCCTCTGCCGAGATGCTGGCTACAGGAACAGGGAACAATAATATATGTAGGAAATAAACTTCTTACCAAGAACCCCCACCTCTGCCAGAATGCCATGATTTTTAAAGGTTTATAATCCCAGAACCTCTATGGCGATTGCTAATGGAAAAGTGATGAAAACGGTTTTGCAGACGCATTTATTTTACATGATTATGTACACGTGTTTATGCTCTAGTGGACCCTCTGCTTTAAAACCCATCTCTGTATTTTGATCAGTGTATCTGTTGCATGCTGTTGTGTGCTGTGTTTGAATTGAGAAGGAGTTATTTTCATTTTCTCCAAATCTGTATTTTTAATAATAAGCACTAAAATTTGGTGCACCATTTTTTTGCGTGTATTTTCTCTGTTCTATTTTTAAATAAAAACAAACAAAAACAGGCTTCTCTCTGTAACCTGTGTGTGTGTGTGAAGAGATTTAACATGTTTGTGTGTTTGAAGAGATTTGTAATATATGTGCCTTAGTTGCTGAGTGGTCTGGTGGCCTAATTGGTGAAGATGTTCTCCTCCCACTTGGAAACTAGGTGTTTCTCTCTCTGAGGACGCAGAGAAAATTGCTGCTGTGAATTCCATGTAGGCATCAGGAAGGGCATCCGGATAGCAAATGCTCAGCTCCACCCAATCACCCCAACTCTGCCCTGAATTAAGAGATTACAGGGTTGTAAAAAAGGGGAGTTTTATATGGGAATCTATTCACTGCCTCAATCCTAGGGGATTGCTAATAATAAGAAATACATTACATTGAGACATTAAAATGAAAAATTTCAAATCATAGAGGTATTTATTTATTTATTTAATTCTATTTATATCCTGCCGTTCTGCCCTGGTCAAGGGGAACTCGAGGCGGTTTACAGCAGATTAAAATACAGTACAATAAACAAATTTAAAAACAATTAATACAACAATAAAATTAACAAAATACAATCACACACCATGCAACAATCATTCTTCCAGGGGTTATCAATTCCACGGCTGCCGACAGAGCCAGGTCTTAGTAGCTCTGAGGGAGGCCAGTAGACTAGGAATGGTTTGGATCTCCACGGGTAGCTGGTTCCAGATTTGTATTTTTTTGCTTATAAGGCACTTTACCAAAAATTCACTTCTAAATGTTATTTTATTATTATTTACTAAAATGGGCCAATGAGCATCATTTTAAAGAGCCCAAGTTGATTTATCAGAATTGGCATGTCTCAACTTTCTCTAATCAGGTGTCTTCCAGATACTGTACATTGGGATCATATTCTAGCATTCAATAGTAACAATCCCATATTGGAATTTCCATGTTGAACAATCCAAGAAGCTGTATCTGAACAATCTGAAAGATGCCAGATCTAGAAAAGGCAGTGCAAACCACACCTTTAGCCTCTGTGGTTATCTACAGTAGTATTTAAATCTTGTTATCCTGGGCACAGATTCCATTGGACAAAACTCCTGGGAGAAAAAAAGAAGAGGATTCCCATGTAAGTAGGGATGTCTGCAAGGTGGTCAGAAAAGTCAGAGTGGCAGCAACTATGTGGTCAAATCTTTGTCTTTAATATAATATGCATCATATATTGCTGCATATATCTTTTTTGAACATACCCTGTATACAAGTTATATTTTGTAAGATTCTCCAGTGAGCGAATGGAGACAAATCGATCGATTTGTCTCCTTTAGCTCACTGGAGAATCTTATATAAGTTCTTTTTTTACAATTATTTTTTAACGACTGTCCTAGGATTGATGGCTTTACACAACTTGCAGTTGTGGCTTATATGTGGCTTAATAATTTCGGCTTCTCAGAACACTATCCACATACAAAGCAAACTACACCACAGCTCAGCATAGTGCATGAAAATGTGCATTTAAATCCACATTTTATGTGAATTTATTGCCCATCCAATTTCAGTGGACGGTGTACATGTAATACTGCAAGGGGGTTCCTGTTAGATGTTCCTCCCTTTTGCAATAATAAAAGCAGAACCAATACTGATATTCTCAGTGGGCTTTCAGCTTTTGCTGCCAGTTGTGAGGATCAAATGAAAGGCTGGTATCCAATTTCCATGTCTTCCTCACATGCTTAGCAGCATCTGTCTACTTTCATAATTGCTTGTGAGTTGGACTGTCCCCTGGGCCAAGTTTCTCTTGGGAAAAAAGCCCATTTAACTGCACAACCTTGGCACTTTTAAGACAAGTGAACTCAGAATTCCCCAGCCGGCATGAATGCATATACTACTTTAAGGATGCAACCATGGAAGTCTCAAATTCAGCTTTGCCAACGTTATTATTTGGGCCTTTTGTCTTGAATGTAAGAAAAAGTGCTAAATTTTGATTTCTTTATTCTAAAATCTGTATATCAATGCATTTCTTTTCATAGTCCATACACTAGACATTTTTGAACAGGCACTTTCGTAGCCACCTTAGAGCAACCCAGCTGTGTTGCCATGCGAAACCCGGAAGGGACCTGCCCTATTTTTATCCAATGGCGAACGCCGTTCCTTCTGTTGTCCTTAACTAAGATGGCGGCGAAACTTTCAGCGTCCATCCCGTGGCGCACACCTTTGACCTCCGCCTTAATGTCACGGCCGACGTCTTCGCGGATCATGCGCCTTTTGGGACTCCGCTTCTTTTCCTTTAAGTAAGATGGCCACCTTGTTCCTTTTCTCCCTACGCCTTGCCCTTATTGGAGACGGCGGAGCTGGCTTCTTTCGTCGCTCTGACTCTGCGCATGCGCCCATGACTTCGGAACGATACTTTCTTGCCCGAAAGGAAGATGGCCGCAGCCTGAAGCTGCGAAAAATCAGCTGAGGAGAAGCGACGGTTGGGGTATTCCGCGACCTGCTTTTCTTCTCCTCATGCGACGCCGGGATGCTCTGCTCGAGCGGCTTCTTCCGCGGCATCGAATGTCCCTACGGGCAGGCCTGCGGGAGGCCCTACTGCCACTTCAGACACCCGCCCGGGGCCCAACACACCACCGATGGCCCTATACCGCCTCGACGCCTTTTGGCCCTGTCGGGTCCCGGCAGACGCCCCGCCACAGTCGGAGGTAATCGGACGGCATGGTGACCTCTCCTCCCACCGCGGTCTTGAGGAAAAAGCCCCGCTCGCCGTGCTCCGTGGCGCTGTTGAACTCGGGGCGGGGACGAAAAGCATCGGGGATAAAGGCGGCGTGTAAAAAGACCTGGACGTGACTTGGCCTTTTCTTGCATTAAAGAAACCCCCCCTGTTCTCTCTATTGCAGCAGCCGCCGGCTTTATGGCCCACCCTGTCTCGTGGGGTGGGGTGCGGTCGGGGGGAGTAGGTATCCCCGAGGCGAGGCTTCTTCCTCTCCCTGATCTGGGGAAGGAGAGGAAACCTCGTTAAGGGTGTGAAGGAATTTCCCGAGAGGGTTTGGGATGGGAGGGAAGCAACGGAGAGCCTCCCCCGCGTTTCCCCTCCCCCGGAGCGAAGTCGCTCATACCCCATGGAGGAGGGGGGAGGTAGTCGGGACCAGCCATTGACACGCGTGGAGCTCTCCTGAAGGAGGGTGGTAATTCCCCAGGGGAATTACGCCTCCTCCTCCTCCTCCTCCTCCTCCTCCTCCCTCCTGACTTCCGTATCGCATCTGCTGGAAGAAGGAAAAAAATGTGTACGTTCGTAAGTTATTGTAACCAGTTCAGGAGGGTTCGTTTGTTTTTTTAAAAAACTTGTCCTTTTGTGTGTGTGTGTGTGTGTGTTGTGTGTGTGTGTTTTTGTGTGTTTTTTGTGTGTTTGTGTAGATGCTTGCCGCCTATCACCGGCCCCCTCCTGGATCCAGGGTTGCTTTGTTTGTGCCAGGCTGTTGCCTCGCAAAGGCGTCATATGTGGGAATCGGTGTCACGAAATGTGGGCGTGGTCATTTGCACAGTTAGCTGTGGGGATGGCCTGGTTAAATGTAAAGGGAAGCCTCTGCGTTTGGGGAAAGGTTCGTCCGTCCGCTGGCTGTGGGTTGCCTGATGCAGATGGGCAAAAGGGAAAGGCCTTCCCTGGCCTCCTTCCGTTTAAGCCAGTGATGGTGCAAGGTTTTGACAAATTGGCTGGTCTGGAGAACTGAAGGATTAGGGGCGAGGTGATAGCAGTTCTTCCAGTATTTGAGGGGCTGCTTACAAAGAAGAGGGGGTGAAATTATTCTCCAAAAGCACCAAGGCGAGAAACAATGGTTGGAAACTAATTGAGGAGAGAACCAACCTGGAATTAAGGAGAAACTGCCTAACAGTGAGAACAATTAACCAGTGGAACGACTTGCCTTCAGAAATCATAAACACTCCAGCACTGGGGTTTTTTAAGAAGAGACTAGACCAGGGGTGTCACACATGTCACGACGGCATCATGTGACATGTTGGAACTTTTGCCCCCCTTTGCTAAACCAGAGTGGCCATGGCCAGCGTGTGATGCATCCGGCCCGTGGGCTGGGAGTTTGACAGCCCTGGAGTAGACAGTCACTTACCTTAAATGGGATAGGTTCTCCTGCTTGAGCAGGAGGTTGGACTAGAAGACCAACTGTTTGGTAACTGGCCACTGGTATACGTGGCCAGTTACCAAACATCAGTTTCCAAGAAGATGAATTGATACTCCTACATCTTTGGTTTTAGTTTAAACAGTTTTTAAAATTAAATTGGGGGGGGGGACTTGGTAGGTAATATTTATGGGCAGGGCACAGTGTATATCATGTTTGTTCCTCCAAACTATACAGATGTAATCTGGCTATAAAATTCTTATACAGGTAATCCTTGATTT
>JANHGC010003861.1:15756-27162 GCA_027560395.1 Boaedon fuliginosus | reverse complement strand
TCCCTTCAGTTTTAAAGTTAGTCTATCCATTTCAGCACATCTGAAAATTTTATTTATTCTTTGAGATTCTGATGGAGTGTCTTTTGCTTTCTAATTCTGTGCGTATGCAATTCTAGCCGCTGCTAAAATATGTAATATTAAATATATTATCTCTGAGATTATTGCCTCTTGATAACATGTTTCTCAATCAGGAAGCCCAAAACCACCTCTGCAGTAATCACCCAACTGCAACTTACAATATATATATATATATTTGCTGAAAACCAGTGTTTGTCTCCAGTTTCCAGCAAAATATGCCCATTGTGGACAATGGATTTGCTTCACGATCAGTGTGTTCTCTTAATAACCATGTAGTTCACTTAACAACTTCGGTGACTCACTTAATGACCACTGCAATAAAATTTGCTGTATTTTGAAAAACATCTGATTTTTAAAATCTATCTAATATATTAGTTTTCTTAACTTGGAGACAATTGGGCATCCCAATGTAATAGCTAATTCTCCCTTCCTTCCATATGGCAGAGCCCCAAAATCCTCGCCCTTTTAGAAAAGTTGTTTAAAATCTGTCGTCGTCCCCCTGCCCAGTATTTGAGTCCAGTTGAATGGAGTTCCCTTTTGCTCCTTTTATTACTGTGTTGCCATTTTATATATTGGGCGTGCTTTTTAATGCCATGTGTTCATTTTGGGGGGTTTGCTTGTTTTCTGCTGTACGCTACCCGGAGTCCCAGGTGGACCTATAAACCCCCGAAATAAGTCAATGAATGGCTTCTTATTTTTCTGGTTGCTCACAGTGGAAGGTCATGACTCCAGTGAGGATGCCCGAGCCTGCATGGAGCTGATGATCTGGAAGATCAAGGAAGACGCTAAAGTGAAGCGATGATCGGCCTCCACGCTGCTGCTGCTGCAGTTCCCCTTTGCATTTTGCTCACGGGGCAATAATGGAAGCCTGGAGAGACACGCCCCTAGCCAGCAGCAGACCCTTCCCAGACTTTTCCCCTCCTGGTTCACAGGGGTCCCGAGGAATTGGGAGCGAGCAGCTGCTCCTGCTGGCAAAGTGACGGGCTGTGTCTGCATGCCAGGTGTTTGTAGTCGAGGCGAAATGCATTGTGACCCCAAAAGGTCAGCCATCCCCGCGGTGGGGAAAAGGTTTGGAGATAAGTCTCATCGTAGAAGATGGGAGTGGCTTCAAGAGGCACTGAGTTCCACTATTCCCTCTTCCCCTCTCCTATTTATGGACTTCAAAAGCTAGCTTTAATTTACATTTTTTTTTTTTAATTTAATTTGGGGTCTTGTGATTGGTCCTGGGTCTGTACAAGGAATGGCGGAGGAGGTGGTCACGGACCCTGGCGTGTCCAGAAAGCAAGCCGAAGAGATGACGAAGGGATGCTGGCTTCAGTTGAGGGAAGGAAGCTAGGATCAGAGTTGCCCAGGTGGAAGGAACCTGGCTCAAAAGAAGCTGTGCTGAAACACAGGAAAGGGAGAGGTGTGCATTGCAGAGGGAGATCGTTGGCAGAAAAATTAAGCTGTAGAAAGTTAGGCCTCGGGCCGTGCTTTCCTGCTTGGGTCTTGACTGTAAGAGGCCAGAGATGCTCCCGAGTGACAAGCTGCTACCGAACTGCAGGAAACAGTCCAGACGGCTTGGTCTGGGCTGCTGGTAGCATTTCATTGAAACTACTGAGGGGGCAAAGCTCCCCCCTGACCCCTTACCCCTCCCCTGCTCAGGAGTTATTCAAACTAGCTGCTTCTGCCTTTGGCCTGGGGTAGGACTTCAGCCTTTCTGGCTTGGGAACTCGGTTCTGTTCCCTGCAAACGAGGAGAACAGAGGCAGGGTCGTGTTCGGCACTGATCACATTTTCAAAGGGCTGTTCCTCCAATTGGGAGGGAGCGGTGATGAAGAAAATTCAGAACTTGCTCCCAAAATCTCCCTCTGGTTAAAACTTGAATATTTTGTAGTAAGATCTTCCGGGGGCTTTCCCTCCCCCCCCCCCCCGTCCCATCTCCAATGGCATTTTGTAGTTTGCCAGCTGAGCAGCTGTGTACAAAGTCTCTCGCTCTGGCCACTGAGTCGTTCAGATATAAACGGGTGGCATAAATGCTGTTGTCCTGCAGAGAGCTCGCACGCCTGCCTCGCCTGTTTCCTCACAAGCAGCGGGGATGCGAGAGGGCCCTGCTAATACAGTGCGGGCTTTTCTGTGCTTCTCAGCATTGGAAGCAGACCCCCCCCCAGTCCCCCCCCCCCCAAAAAAAAAAGATGGTGGTCATTTGCTGGGATTGCTGTCAAGCTTTGTATACAGCTTCCCACAGGTGGGCATTATGCAACTCTGGTTGTGAAGGAAGAGTGCCCTGCAATTGACATTTCCATTATACAACGGCTAGTAACACGGTTCCTTTGTCTTGTCAAAGGCCTTCTCTTTTTATTCAACAGGCACCTAAGGAGCATCCTTTACTTACCTCGTTCCAAGAGTCCAAAGCCCATTGGGGGAGTTTGTGAAAGACATCCCTTGGGAGGGATTTGGCTCAAACTTAGGTATTGTACAGTGTATGTTGGGTACCTATGTTGGTGGTCTAGTTAGGGCTGTTGGGTGCTGTGTGGGTAGCCAGTTCTCAACAGTGACCTGTACTGGCCCTCTAGAAGGGCTGTGTGTTTCAGGCATGCCTGCGCAAAGGCTCCGTTGGGCCTTAGCTGTCAATTGTTACATCATTCTAGTCTTTTCTGACGTGACAGTCAGGGAAAATGAGGTGCCTCACAGCAGCCAGGAGCCAACCCGTTAACCACCCTTCAGATTGGCGGTGTATGAATCCTGCCTGATGGAAGGTGGGAAACTCTACATTTCTCTTTTGACAATGCTGGTGCGATTTTAGGCCCCAGTGGCTTTGGAAAGCGAGAAGTGCACAAACCTGTCAAAACTTTTCCTGGGGAAAAAGTAGGCAAGATTTTCTCTGCAGAGTATATCACACTCTGAAGCCCAGTGGGAGCATATTAAAATGCCAGGAAATTCATGTTCCTATTAGATCTGGGTCAGTGCTTTTTCCAACCTTGACAACTGTAAGACGTTTGGACTTCAACTCCCAGAATTCCACACAAGTTGAAATCCACAAGTCTTAAACTAGTCAAGGTTGGACACCCTTGATCTGGGCAGTGAATCCTACCTTGAGATCTGAATGAACCCTGCCAGAGATCCCATAAACACAGAGAGAGGCAACACAGCTGGCTGGTTTGCAACTAGCATGTTTTATAGATGTGACAGGTAAATAAGTACGACAGATACATGGGAAAAGCAGAACTTCTACTAATCCTTGCTTTGGTACTTTAAAAGATGGTGGTTGAATCCATCTTCTTGCTCAGATATGCACGGGTTTACTCGGCATAAGAGTAAAAGTAATGGTTTAAGTAAAGGAAGACCCTTGGGGTGAGCGGATGATCTATTTAACCAAAGGAATGTATTTGCACTACAAGCTTGTACCAGGATTAATACAGATTCATCCATCATTATTAGAGAGCTCAGAAGCTCCTTAACCTCCAGGAATGGGAGTTCCCTAGACGCCAACGTGATGGTTAATCTCCTTTTCCCTCCTTTCTGCTATCATTTTGATGTGTGCTGCTCACCAACCAGAAGGCTGCCCTTCGCTCTTCCTTCACAGGCAAGATTTGAAATGACTCCTAAGCAGTTTAGATTAAGAGGAACGGGATCTCTCCTCTTCCCCACCCCCCACCCCAGGCCAACCCAGCCATTCTGGGCTGCAACTCTTCTCCGATTGTAACACTGTACAGGAATAAAACTGTAGACTTTGTATACGTACAACTGTATACCTGTTAATACCGTTTTGTATTTTTTTTTAATAAAGCAAAATATGACATCCCTACATAGCGTGATTGTAAAGGTGCAGGGTTAGGATTTGGGTGGACTGTTTCAAAAGGCTAACTTCTAAAATGATCGTTAAAAGACGCTTGTGCTCCAAACCCAATTGGTCACCTTCACTGAATGGTTGGGATTTGTTCGTCGACCGAAGCTGCTTCTCCCCGTAGTGTTAAGTCACGGTGAATTTATGGCTGTACAGAGCAACTCCAAGTACGATTCGGAATTAAATGTGGTGTTCTTTGATGGGGAAACAGTGGACAGGTGCAATTTGCATATATGTATCTATATAGCGAAAAATCTGGCAAACGGAAATGTTTGTGTATCTTGGGGGAACGTTGGTTAAAGAAAATAGACTTGAGAAATTTTAAGGTGTGCAAATACAGATGGAAAAGTAGCGGCTGATGTTTGTCCTGTTGCGAATGAATGTGGGAAGAAGCACAAATGCATTTCTGTGTACCTGATTATATGAAAACGAGAATTGGGGGCATCAGAGAGACCAAAAAATTGAGCCCATAGAAAAAGGGAGAGAAGAAATTTCTATGTCGCACGTGAGGGATCCTCCATTTCGCCCAAGTTTGAAGAAAACACGATATATAATGATACCTACAGTAGCATTTCAAGTACAGGTAGTCCTTGACTTACAACAGTTGTTTTAGTGACCATTCAAAGTTACAACGGCGCTGAAAAATGTGACTTGTGACTGTTTTTCACAGTTAAAACCTTTGCAGCATCCCCATGATCTTGTGATCAAAATTCAGGCTTGGCAACTGGTTCATACTTATGACCATTGCTGTGTCCCAAGGTCATTCGTGTGATCCCTTTTGCAACAAGCAAAGTCAATGGGGTAGCCAGATTCATTTAACAACGGTATTACTAACTTGTCAACCGCAGTGTTTTACTTAACCATCAGCGGCAAGAAAGGTGGTAAAAATGAGGCAAAACTCACTTAACAAATGCCTCACTTAACAACAGAAATTTTGGGCTCAATTATGGTCGTAAGTCGAGGTCTGCCTGTACCTGAACCGAGGTACAGAACTTTCTCCTCATTCACACTTGAGATCTTGAACAAGAGGCTAAAACAGTCTCTACTGCAGCAGCCCGGGAGATAAATTGGGTTTGAATGTGAAAGCAATCCAGTGGCTGATGTTTCTGTAATGTTCTCCTATCCTCTTCCACTACATTGTTTTGAGATAAACTTTGGGATGATCTTGCTTTCTATTGGCAGGAGCTTGACAGTGGTATTTGGGAGGTGTATGTATGTGTTTTAAATGGTTTACCCAACTGTTGTATTGAGTTTCCCATTTAACAGCAAGAGGAGACTGCGTCACATTTTTCAGCTCATGTGCCTGTGAGATTTGGCGGCGTATCTGAGGGGATTCTCAAGTGTTGGCCACAAAGTGCCTGTCTCTAAATAGCAAAAGTGATCTCTGTTACTTCCAAATGCAAGGTTTGTCTGTCCCTGCTGCATTTGCAAGCCCACCTTCTCCCAGGGGCCCTTAATTTCTCCTCTGGGTCTGATCCTGCTGGCATTCCTGAACATTCTAGCAAAATAATTCTACAGGATTAAATTTCATGATCCTTTTGGTGTGGGATTGAAAAGCAACTAGGAACTGTGATTCTTACTGGTAATGAATCTTTCATTGATTCATTATATCCCAACGTGTCACAGCAAATAGATCTTTGCTGTAAAAGTGCGTCCAGCTTTGATCTCCGAGTGGAGAGCATTATTGGCATCTGACAACACTGCAACAAACAAGACGTGGAGTGTGTCTAATAGTCCTGCTGGACCAAACCCAAAAGCTGTTGAATTTAGCATTGTGTGGATTCGCACAGTGACTAATTAGCTGTACTCAGAAGGTCCTTGGCCACTGGTATATATAAAATAACAATAATATGATTAGCGGTTGATTGGTTGGAAAGAGCCAGCAAAAATATCCATCAGCAATGGGCCAATCCTCCATGAATTGCGCCTACTAATATCTTGTCCTCCATTCCTAGCCTTTTGAAAGAGTGTGAAGACTTAGCTTTGCCAACTAGGGTGGGGACAATAGCAAAGAAAGATCTCTTCTTATGCTTTTAATACGGGGTTCCCTAACCCCCAGTCTGTGGATCATTACTGGGCCCTGGCATGCCAGAAACTGGGCCACGCAAACAAACGAAGCCCCATCCATGGGATGCAGGCAGCATGTGAAACACACCCCACCCCACTCCGGTCTGCAGGAAAACATCTCTATGGAACCGGTTCTTGGTGCCCAAAAGATTGGGGGCTGCTGCCTTAATAGAGAACTCCTTGCTTCTGAAACATAGACTTACCATTTATCTTATTTATTTATCCCACATTTATTATTGTTTTCATCAATAAGATAGTGAACCCATCTAATTCTCCTTCCTCCTAGTTTCCCCACCCCAACAACCCCGTGAGGTGGATTGGCTGATGGACAGTGATGGGCACAAAGCCACCCGGCCAGGTTGCATGCAGAGGTGGACTAGAACTCATCATCTCCTGATGATTGGTCCCAAGTCACCCAGCTGGCTTTTATGCCAAAGAGGGGACTAGAACTCACCACCTCCTGGTTTCTAGGCCAACACCTTAACCATTATGCTAACTAACTTAATGAACAGTCCTGAACTCTGGTGTGTGTTTGTGTGTGAAGTGGGATTGCTGCTATTCATCCTGTCCCTGGTGTCCACCCTGCTTCTCCTAATTGCCATGAAGCTAACATGCAGGCTGGTGTGCTACTTTGGGTGACAGTTGTGGCCTGCCCTGACTTTGTGGGGGAAGGTCAGAGGTGAGGCATCACCGCTTGATCCTCACAACTGTTGCTTTAACTTGCTTTAACGTGGTTTTTTTTTTTGTCCAAGTCCCTTCTTGGTTCTCTGCAGGGGTCAGGGCCTGATTGCCCCCCTCCCCCATCCCTAAACCTTATTGTCTCAGTTATTGATCAAGGTGCTGAGCCTCATTCGGGACAAATTTGGGAAGGATGAAGGATGTGTGACTGTTGGGTGCCCTGCTGAGCTATTGACAGATGTGTCAAAAGCAATTTGTACTTGGTGATGCCCGTGATGCTGCTAGGCTTTGTCCCGGAGTGAAAAGCTTAACTGCTAAATAGACAGAAGGTGCTTATTTTATCCATAGGGTATATTGTTCCACCTTGCCTCCATAAACTTGCAAGAGCTTGTCATGGGATTACCAAGAAAGGACAATTAAGTCCCATTTTTCTGGTCTTCGCGGCTGCATTAAAGTTTGGTTTCGGTCACTCTCATCAGGCAAACTGAAACTTCAGGCTAGTGTTGTGAAAGGCTTCCTGTTCTGGTTATACAATCGAAAGATGAAGGGTGTGGGAAGGCAAGATAATCCTGCCACTTGCCTATGTCAAGTTTGATTGGCAAACTCACTTACAGCTTGTGAACCCTTTTGAATTGTCAATATTTCTGCATAAATGTGAACTAACATGTGATTTGTTCTCCACACAAGTCCTAAAACTAGATGAACCCACAATTCAATGAGTGCCATAGATTACACTTGTTCGTTTATTGAGGAAAACCATCCACAGCTACATATTGCTCTATGGCAACCTCTTGTATTCAATCCATGGGTCTCTCCTGGTTCAATCAATGGGCCTCTCCTGAGAGAGGCAGCCCATTAATATTATGCCTCTGGATGAGTTCCTGCTTTAGACTCAGTTATCTGAATTGCCACCTTATGGCTGTGCTTTGCATTCACTCGATGCCAGCCTGCCAGGAACTTGGGGGTAAGGAGCTGGATAGGAGGGGCAAAGTTCACCCCATGCCTTCTGGAGATACAACTTAAAGGATATAGACAGCTGAGAATGGTGTGCAGCTGTTGAAGACACCGTTCCCAAAACATTTCATTTGAATATGATTGGACAATGGGAGACCAGGAAGTGAATTAGGGGAGAAAGTTAAACCTGGAGATTTCGGCGCGCAAACTTCAGTTCTGATTTTGCTGTATTCTGCTTGACCTTTTGTAAACTGTACCTTTCTCTCTAAACGGAGTCAAGGATCTTTCTTACTTAAAGGCTCGAGCTGAGGCAGGGCTGACACTCGTCCATTTTGCTGAGGTAAAACTGACAACTTGCTGAATCCCAGTGGTGGGATTCAGCCGGTTTGCATCAGTTCAGGCGAACCGGTTGTTACATTACCCACCCCACCCCTCTGCTATCAAAATACATCTTGAGTGCTGTGCTGCAATGGAGAAACGGGTAATGGCACGAAGGAAGAAGCAGGGAGAAGAAGTAGGGAAAGTGGCCTTCTCATTCCCTCACATCGGTTGCTCCATTGGTCATTTCTCCATTGCAGCGCAGCACCCAGGATCCACTTTGATAGCGGGGGAGCGGGTAATTTAACAACCGGTTCACTCAGCATCAGGTTGGCTGTCGCGGGAGGCAGTGGAGCTAGAGGACAGGGATGGGCGATGCCTCCCACAGTAATCAACCTGATTCTGGATGATCCAGTTGTTAAATTATTTGAATCCCACCACTGGGTAAACCTCATCCCTACACTATTCATATTGGAGAACAACTTCCTTTATTTTGATGTTGAGTAGCCCACAAACACTGGATAAGGTTGATTGGATTCGAGCTGACTCCAGTTTGCCAGCAGTATACAGAGAGTCCTTGACTTGTGACTGGTTGAATTTATGAGGGACCCCAAAAAAGGGACTTTGATCTTTTTTCAGACCCCCCCTTCATGGTCATATATTTTGGGTGCTTGGCAATTGACCCAAACTTATGGCTGTAAGCAGTGCCCCATGATCACATGATACTGATTTATAAACATTTTGCCTGAAACCAGGTCATAAGAAGAGGAATACTTCCAGTCCAGGATTTAAGAATTGAGATGATACGGATAAATTGAGATATATATAGAAATATAGTTTAGAATGATGATAAAATTAAGATGATTAGAGAGTAATGTTAAAGATAAATATTAAGAAAAAATAATGAGTAACAGATAATTAATTTGTGTTAAGATAAACAAAGATTATATTGAATGATAATTATAATATACATAATATGAAGTATCTTGATTTTGATTGTTAAAAAATTAAAATGAATTGGATGGATGCAAGTGATGCCCGGAAACAACTTTGTTCAAGCAATGAGACAATGTGTTAAAAAGAAAAATAATAAAAGAATTATGGGGGAAAAAAAGACAAGGAATACCTGTACCTGATTAACTATCGTTATCAGAAATGCAGATGAAAGAACGTACAGGTTGATGTAACCATTGCTAACTTGTTAGGTAATTTGGCCAGTTCATCTGGATCTGATGTGTGAAGCTGGCCATTAAGATTTGTGAACCATGGGCACTGAGGCCATTGTGGCTGGCTCAACAAACTGATTAAGCAAGCCATGGCTTCACCAGTCACTAATCTGATCTCCTCATTCTGTTGGTCCTTGCTTTGTGTCCAATAAAGATTTTGGTAACAAGTCACCGACTTTGACTTTGTTCTTCCAACGAAGAGGTGTTTTGTTGACTTAATCTTTTTTTCCCCGAGAGTAGGGGATCAAGTAAGAATGGAGGGGTGAAAAGATTTGAGTGACATCTCCCCACCCCTCGCATTTTGTACAAAGGCAAAGAATGCTGCCCCATCGCTGGAGTCTGCTTAGCATCGCCTGTCCAGCAGCTCCCCAATTCCTGATCAATACTTGGGCCACAAAGCAGCCCCCCATTCCTTTGACTGTCCATTATCCCCTCCTCTCGTTTGCTTCGGCTGTCAAAAGGTTGGGATTCAATGGAGTTGAAGTGACCTTTCAAAAGGCTGCATCGATCATCTCCCTTCACCTCTGACCCCAGGGCTCCAGAGCTCTTGGGAGAGCAGTAAACCGCACAGACGTCCCGTGAATGGTGCTCGGCAGGGGCCCTTCAGCCCCACACTGGGGTGGGTCTCCTGGAGAGGAGGCGGCGGCTGGGGAGCAAGGGCAGAGCTGATGAGCCCCGGATGATGCTTCTCATTATAAGAATATCTCCCAGTCATAAATCAAATGAGAGGGGAATTGAGGAAGATGTTGACTTGGTAAACGTGGATGAACCCTGCCAGAGGAGGAGGTCAGTTCTGATTCCCTCCAAAGATGGGAGTGAACATTATTTACCTCCAGAACCATTGCCAGACCTTCAATTATCGGACATACAGTGTAGGAACTGCAAAGAGAAGGCCTCTGAATGAGCATCTGCAGTCTTGTTTTTTGTTTTCCTTTCTATGCATTGCAAATTTGCACCCATGTTTTAAAATTTCTGTTTCCCTTAGTTACCCAAAATTGGATGATTCTTGGGTGGCGGATACAACTGGCTAATTTTATATAGAGGTTGTCCTCAACTTACAATCACAATTGGGCCTAGAATTTTGGTTGCTAAAGAAGATGGTGTCAACCCTGAAGCAAACCTGGATGGGGACACCTTGGAGGGCTTCAGGGTTGCCACAGGGAAGAAGAAGGGACGGAGGGAGGGGAGATAGCTAGCTAGAGGGGGGTGGTTGCAGTCAAAACAAATTGTTTTCCTGTGGGAAGCTGGGCAGACTCCTAGCAAAAGGTTCTCCTGAACCCCTTTGAACCTCCAGCAGCCCACCCCTGGGTAGGTGGCCCAAAGTCACCCAGCCAGCTTTCATACATTACAAGCCCATGAGCTTCTATTAACTTCAACTCTGGCTTACAAACTTGAACCTGAGTTTTTACCCGTCTCTTTTACACTCTGGGAGTGGATTTATACGGATGCCCAGATGTAAAGCTCCGAGGCATTCTTCAACCCTGCAACTATTTTCGTCTTGAAAAGAAGGAGGCTTCTCCTTTACTAAGCGAAGGGCTTCCAGATCAATGAAACTATCATTTCCATCATCCCAGCCATACACACGGAGGGCATCTGTTTGAAAAGGCTTTGGATAATTAATAGTTCTTGGTCTCCAGATCTCAGATGGGACTTCACAGCTGTGTGTGTCATCTGGTGTGTGTGTGTGGGGGGGGGGGGAGTTCCTCCCCCCCAAATAGGTTTACAGTTGGGTCATTCCAGCTTAGCTCAAGTCTTCTCCTTAAACCTTTTGTCTGCTTGTCGCATCCTCTTAACATAGCAAATAACTCATTCCCCCCTCCATCCCCAACCACTCCCTCTAAATGCAATATTCCCTGGACCAATGGCATAAGGAGGATTAAGGACCTGAGGGAATGGGTAGGAAAAAGTTTGCTTCTAATGTGGGAAAATCTGAATACTTCTGGTTTATAAATCCAGGTATCAAATATTTGGAAATTATCCATTCAACTTTCCAATTTTTAAGGAGTATAAGGATACTGTATTTCACCATATAGATAGGGTAGGCGGCCCAAAGTCACCCAGCCAGCTTTCATATCCTAAGAGAGGACTAGAACTCACCATCGCCTATCTGTGGAGATTCTCGGTCATACCTAAGGCAGAACTAGAATTCAACATTTCTGGTTTCTAAACTGGTGCCCTGACAACTAGACCAGGCAGACTCTTAGCTAGAGGATTGCCCGAACCCGTGTGAACCCATAGCAGCCCACCCCTTGTCTATGGA
>JANHGC010003860.1:34707-50081 GCA_027560395.1 Boaedon fuliginosus | reverse complement strand
CACCGTGCCCCTGATCTCTGTGGGTGAATGGGCCTGCAAGCAAGCACTGGTTGAGTTGACTCCTGGGTCGGCCTAGGCCGCCACCTTGGAGTGAACACAGTGAGGCTAGGCCACCTTTTGGACCAGTCTCGCACCATCCTTCCATCCACATGCCGCCCGCTCACTCACCCTTTGCCTTGGGTTAGGGGATGTGCCAGTCCCTGGTTCAGACCTTCCCCGTGGCCTCCACCCACATTCTGCCTGCTCGCCCTCTGCCTTGGGTCAGGGGACATGCCAGTCCCTGGCTCTGGTCTTCCCCAGGGCCTCTGCCCACATGCCACCTGCTCACCCTCCGCCTTGCTCACCTTCAAAAGAACAGCCTGGGAGGGGGGAGACACAGCTCAGTTCTGGCTGGCAAAGAGGCGGCAGCTGGAGGCTTCTTGTGCCAAAAACTATGAAAACTACAGGCCAAAAAAGAGGCCTGATGTGAAGTCCCATCACCACCTTCACCTCCCTGTTCTTTGCACCAATCACACACATGCACCCCATTGCTTGCTGGTGCGGCTCGCAGCCAGACATGGCCAAGAGAATGGCCTGCTGCACCAGAGAGACTTGCCCACCTTCCGTTTCCTCACAGAAGATCCTGGGGCTGTGAGATGTGTGCACTGTGCATGCTCTGTGTGTATGCCCGAGAAGGAGAAGAAGACTTGGCCAAACTTTTCTGCCTTCCTTCGCAAAGCTGCTCAGAAGGCAGCCACCACAGCCTGTCCCTTTAAAGTACTTTGACATGGGGGGAAGGGGTAATCATAAAGGGACAGGCTCTGCTGTTCGGCCAATTTTTCTCCTCCTTCTCAGGTATGCACACATCTCACGGTGTCAGGACCTTCTGCAAGGAGGCGGCATGTTTCTGGTTGCTTTTCTCCTTCTTGGCTGTAAAACAGGACACCGGGGCCTGCAAGTAGACGGAGTGCGGGTGAGTCCCTCCAGTGCCATGAGACATGTGCCTATTTACTCTGTGCAGCCGAGAAAGAGAGAAGCAGCCAGTCATGCCCAATCACATGACCACTCAGCCACACCCACCAACCCACTCCTACAAAAGCAATAGTGATTTTTTTTTATCCCACCACGACATAGATTGTAAGACCTAATAAACAATTAACTGCAGTCATGTCAAAGAGTACTTGTACTATCAAAGTCATCTGAAGCTTTATGCAAATTGATATGATCTATAATTCCAGATTTGTAACCATGTTCTACATAAAGCTGGAAAACATTCAGAAGATGGCAAGTAAAACATCAGGAATTTAAACTTACTTATCAAAAGAAGCTAGAATGTAGAGCAGGGATCCCCAACCCCTGGTCTGTGGACCAGCACTGGTCTGCAGCTTGCCAGACACTAGACTGGACAAACAAGTGAAGCCCCATCCACAGGATGCAGAAAGCACACTAAACCCCTCTGGTCTGCAAAAAAACCTCTCTCCATGGAACTGGTCACTGGTGCCCAAAAGGTTAGAGGCCACTAATATAGATGACTATTCAGTTGGGAAAAAACAATGCAGTTGAGGAGGAACATGACTGAGATGTAAAGAATCCTGCACAGAATGGAAAAAAAAAAGGTTTTTCTTCCTCTCAATACACGAGAACCAAAAGTCAACAAACAAAACTAATTAGGAGTTTGACAACAATCTAATGTGTACTTCACAGAGTACCTGTTTAATCTGTGGCATTCATTAATGCAGAATGCTGTGATGGCTATTAACATTGACAGCTTTAAAGGTGGATTGGACAGATTCATGGAGGATGGGTCTATTAATGGCTATTAGTTTTGACAACTACAACTGGATTAGGGATTGCATGCCTCCTAACACCAAATGTAGGGATAAAGCAGAAGAAATTAGACATGTCTCTATTTCCTGTTTATAAAAACACTAGAGACACCTGTTTGGCCATTTGGAGAAACAGTCCTGTTCTAAATTTTGCATAGACCACTACATTTTATAGTTCCACTAGCTGATTACCCAGTCTTGCTCAGTTTTTTTATTAAAAGAAATATATTTGTGCCACAATATTTGCGAGCCAGCTCTGAGGAAAGGCAGGCAGAGCTTGAAAGGGCACTGCGCCCTATCATTTGCGGGACTTCTTAAGCCCCTGGCATCCCCTCCCACATCTCTGCTTCGGCCAGGCCAGTCTCCGAGACAAGGCCGGGCCGTCTCTGAGGAAAGACAGCCAGGGCTTGACAGGGGCACTGGGCCACAGCCATTTGCAGGCTTTCATCTCTGCTCTGGCAAGGCCGTCTCTGAGGAAAGGCCAGCTGAGGAAAGGCAGCTGGGGCTTGACAGGGGCACTGGGCTGAAGCTGTTTTCAGGCCTTCTTAAGCCCCCATGCTCACTCCAACATCATAGGTGATCTAACTTGGTGGGGTGGGCTGCTCTATGTGTCTTGGGCCTGTCGCTGCTGGGTCAAATCTGGAATTTATATGTATAAAACATGGCACCTCAGTTTGAATATGGTGTCTCAGTCAGTTTGAAAACTGCACATGCTCAGTAGAGAGTTGCTGCTTGTTTGTTAAGAGTGTCTTCTTTGCTCCCCCAAAAATGGTGACCCTGACAGTGCTGATCTTACTATGCTTAGCTATCTATCTGCCAAGTTTGAGTTAGATTGGTGCAGGACTGAGAGTTTGTATATAGCACATACAAACAAACACTTTTTGTTTTATAGATATAGATACAGTAAATTGTGATGGAATGTTTGTCCCAGGCTTGTTAAATCCCAGTATTGCCATTTCTAAGATCAGACATGGAAGATCTTGAAATCTTTCTTTTACCTATAAAATGGAGGTTTTATAGGGAAGCTTTTAATCAGAACAATTTGCCTGGTATTATTTAACTTCCAAGGAAATCTCCTCCAAACTACTGTTCCCCCCAGGATTCTGCTAGGTACAATTTTAAATTGAAGTTACTAAATGTGACAATTAGAGGGAGGGACTAATTAACGGAATAAAAAGCATAAATTTCATTTTAGTGTTTAATGATTAGCATTGTAGCTTTGAATCGCTTTGTATCTTCTTTTAAAGAAAGCACAGACAACACTGAAAATAGAAGCAGTTTATTGCTTTGTCTCTCTTACGGATCAAACCCAGTAATATTGCAGACTTTATCCCATAAAGATTCCATAATATCGAATAAAATCAATAATCTTTCTTTTATTAACTATATATCATTTCCCCCCATTTTATTTCACCATACCTACCTGCCAGCTTCATTTTTATTTCCTCTAAAGATGTGCGTTTCATATTGCTTAGAAAGGATGCGTTATGAATTCTTTGTGTACAAAACATCCACCTGACTGACTTGGTTATTTCAGTTTATGGCAGTATCTTCTTATCCATAGGTATCTTGCAGGAGATACCTACTCTGTACAAAACCTTTCATATTGGAGTAGGCTAGTTTATGCATGCTGCTGAGGCATATTAAATCCTCTGGGATTACGACATGGTAACTTTCCTCTTGAATCTGTGTAATTGATCAGTAGATGGCATCTCATTCTTTTCAGCCATTTCTTATTATTTATGATGTTGCCAACTTTCAAAAGGGTGAATGGTACCAGACCTCTTTCGATTGGTCAGTTAATTTAAATATTATTTAATTTAAAGTTTACAACAGATCCCAACTCTAAATGGTTAACTTTAGCTGTGTGCTAGAATGCTTTGGTTAAGCAAGTAGTGGGCTTTGCACTGAGAAGAGGTTTGTGCAAAGAAAGCTGCCTGAATTTTAGAATGGATTTCAAAAACTTATGCAGCTGGAACTCTATATGGATGAGGATACTGAAACCAAATGAAAGATTTTTGAAGATCCAGTGCATTAAGTTATTATGATTACTTTTGTTCAGGATGAACATCAGGATTGGTTTGATGAGAGTGATGACAAAATTATGCCTTCCTTTGACTTCCTTTGACACAAAGCTCATTTTGTCAAGCTGAGTGACAAATGCTTAAGAAAAGAAAGCAGAGAGCCGATGCATTAAGGAACTAGCTCAGGCAAGACTTTACCCTAAGTGAACACTGGGGAACGAATAAAGTTATTCAAGAGAAGTGTTAATCAGAAAGATAGGAAATGACGCTTTCCTAAAAAAAGAACTATGAAAATTGGTCCTAATATAGTCAATCTTTGTAAAGCCACAAAAGATTCCATGTTTCCATGTAACAGAAGAAGAAATGCATTTCAATGATCACAAATTAATATCAGAGCGAGAAACTCTTTCATTATTTCCTCTCATTTTTCTTACAATCAGATGTTAAAAAACAAATTGCTTTACAAATGATTTCAAAAACAGAAACAAAAAACCAAAACATGGATGTAGCGTTCCTTTACTTTGAAGGTGCCCAAAAGATACGTATGGAAGTTTTGACTTTCATTAAACAATGATCTCTCCCTGGTTTCCTGTGTTTCAGTTAAATTCCGAGGAAACATTATGAGGGAGTGCTTTCATGTGGGAAGGACCCCTCCTCCCTGCCTCAGTAATGCCAATGAGCAGTCCTGTCTTTAAGAAATCATTGAAGAATTTCAGCTAACTCTGGTGAAATTTGACCAAATTGCACCACTAATTTTTCTGCTGACAAATTTGATAAGGGATTTTCAAAAGGTCACTTGTGATTGCCCTTATTTGTAGCAATAGACTGTAACATCCAAATAGAAGTACAATTATCGCTAATTTTATCTACTGACAGGAATAATTGTACATTGGGATCAACTTTCTGTTCCTTACCTGAATTGTCATCGTTCATCACCTGTTGTCCTTTTCTGAGTTATGAATGGTGGTATATTCTGTGAATGTCATCTCTAGAGCAGTTTACTTAACTCCTAATTGAATGATCCTTTGGCAACAAATAAAAACTTCTAATGTATTAAGAGATGGCTTTAACATATTGTTTTTTATGTTTTTGCTTATATGAAGCAGGATTTTATGGCTTTTCTGCATTTGTTTAAAAATGTCATTGCATTGCTTATTCTTTGGCTTAGTTTTCATTTGTCAACCATTTTGAGACACCATGTTGAACAAAACAACACTATAGCTATTGTTGGCAATTCACAAAGAATGAAAACTCAGCACAATATTCCTAAAATTGGAATATTCAATAATCTGTATTCAGAAAGCATATGAATAGCCTATGTTTACATTAGTTAAGCTTTACAAAACTTGCTTTATATTAGAGCCATGTGGCACGCGTGCTGGAAGTGGCATGCAGAGCCATCCTTCCGGGCACACACACCGTTGTTGAAGTGGGCTCGCCCACCTGCCCAAACTCAATGGTGGTATCTCATACCTGTGCTGGAAGCACAGCTGCTCTGCATTCCGGCTCTGGAGATATGCGCACTTGAGTGCAGGGGTAGGGGTCATATGCTTGCACAAGTGACCCCCCACACCCCCGCCCCCCATGCATGTGCATGCGACCCCACCCCACACACATGCACGTGCGTCTCCAGAGCCAAAGCAGAGCTGATCTGATGATCAGTTGTGCTTCCAAACAAGGGTGGGAGAGCATGGCGTGGGGGTGGAGGGTTGCGGGTGCACACGCATGCCCATGAGGTGGTGCAGGGGTATGTGGCCCCGGGAACGTGTACATGTGCACACTGACTTCCGGCATGCAGGGGGGCAAAAGGTTTGCCACCGCTGTATTAAAGCATTGTGTTGGTTTATTCAATTTTTTTTAAAAAAAGGAAAACAAAATGGGCATAATCTAATGATAATGGACATAATCTAATCTCATTCAAACCAATATGTCAATAAAGATATAGGCTGAAAGAGCTGGAAAAAATCCAGAAAAGCAAAAAAAGCTATTTTCAAATAGATTTAAATTATTAATTTAGAGTATTTTTGCCTGGGTGATTCTGTTGTATGCCATTTTTTTTCCCAAAAATGTAACTCAATCCTTCCTGAGTAGAAAAGTGCATTGTGCTTGCAACACAAAGCTGTATACAAATTACTAAATGGTTGTTCAGCAGAAGAAAAGGGTAAAAAAATGGCTAGAGTAGATTTCCAACATGGTGTAGGGAAAGCAAAGCTTACATTAAAAAGGACCACCTGTGGAGTGAACATATGCCTGCAGCTGCAGTTAGTGATAATGTTGATTTAAATCACAACCTAAACCGCTCTCCAGATTCTGCTTTGAATTGTTCACTTGAAGAGAAACATGGGATTCTATTTTATATTAAGTTATTGGACTTCTCCAATCTGGTACATGATAAACAAATGGGAATTCTGGGAGCTGAAGTCTACGCACCTTAAAGTTGCCTAAGGTTGAGGAACACTGCTCTAGATGTATTGGATTGAAATATCTAGAACAGGGGTGTCAAACTCGCATTGTCATGGCAGCATCACGTGACATATCGTGACTTTCCTCCTCTTTACTAAACTGGACGTTGGCGTGGCCAGCACGTGATGCATTTGAGCCATGGGACTGACAGCTCTGATCTAGAACATCGGCCATTTTGAATAAACATTCCCGAAATTGTTACCCAGCATAACTGCACATCATCAGAATGAAGAAGACTCCCCTACCTAAAAGTAGTTAGTGACTCATTATAAAGAACCAAGTTTCTTATACAAGTATACCAACTGTTAGGAATTAATATTCCTTGTAGTATCATTTATGGACAATGCACATATGTATTTGATGAAGAATTCTTATTTGGGAGGAATGCCTTATCTTATCTGATGTATTCTTAAACTGGAGATAGCAAATGCAGCAATTCATGGCCGCCCAAAGGAAGTACTTGGCTATTATCATTTTTTCTTCAGCAGACTGAAATTTTTAAATGTTTTTAATGTGGCTAGTTTCTTTCCAATAGTTGCTGCAAAATATGTGTCAGGCATATCTATTTCAAATATGGTTCTCAGTTAATTAAACATAATATAAAATGGGTTGTGGGGGAGTGGGGGCTAACAGTTAACTGCAATTGAAATTGCAGATGCCTGTAATTGTTAGCACTAGTACCATGCAAAGGCTGCTAGCTAGAACAGTATGTAGAGTCTGCTATAAGGATCCCCTACTTTTTTTGTTGAGGGAAGTCTAAAATTTCCCAGGCTGAAGGATTCCAGTTTTTTCTTTCTTTCCTGGTTGTTCAATGTATAGCAGCTAAATGCAAATTCTTTTTGCAATGAGTGCATCTGATATATGCTGTCAATGTCAAATAGGAAATACAGTAAAATAACTAGGAGTAATGAGAATGTATAAACAAATGGTTTATGTTGTTTCATGCTGACACATATATGACACTAATCCAAGAGCCAATGCTAGAGGCAACTGGAGTATATGTTATGAACTACTTGAGGTATTCCTTCTGGGACTGCTCATATGGCATGATTTCTGTCTCACTGCTTTCAGACTGACTTCACTGATCTATTATGAACTATAGCTATGTTGGAAGAAAGTAGATAACGCAAAAGGGAACTAGTACCGAAGATTTAGGATTAAGTGCCTTCTACCAGGCTATTTAAAAAGAAATACGGTAGGTTTATAAAATTCACATGAAAATAAATTAATTTGATGATGTCAGTAATCAAATGCTAATTTTAAATGCTATTTGCAGCAAATGCAGGGTCTATTGAGAAGCAGTGTTTTGGTATGTTTGATCTAAACACTAGTCTGGGAGCATATATTGTACAATTTATGAATTTAAATGGGAGTTCCAATAGGGCATTGAATTTGAACTTTAATCGCATTATTAAATTACATTGGATTCTGAGCTTATTTGGACAGAATGTTTTATCGACCTTACAAAAATTATAAAAATAAAGCTAATGCTAATTGAATAATGCCAATATATGAGTGCTGTGCATTATACTACATATAATGCATATTGCATATGATACAAGCCAATCCATCTCAGATGAAAACGCCACAGATCTTTTCTCCATTGATATTACTAACTCTGGATTGTGCCCATGATAGACTGATAGATAAGTAGAGAGATAAGCAGACACATAGATTCATACATGCAGAATTAGGGTTCATCTTCCAAGGATGCAGCAGAATTACTGGTAGCCTTAGGCAAGCCACCTCTTCTCATTTTAACTCCTTATTTTTAAAATGCAGTAAGAATGTTTTGTATAGGAAAAAAAAAATCAAACCTGTATGTCATAGAAATAATGAACAAAAATATGGTGCACGTTCGCAGTTAATAGAAAATACATAGAATTCTTAGTTTTATTTGCAATGTTATCACTGTGTTTCAACACTATGCATGAAATCTATTTACATTTGAATTTTTTTCAAAAAAGCATTTAAATATTGTGCATTAAAAGCAGTAGGAATACAGAAAGTATCTGTGTGTGCAAGTGTGATTTTTGTTACTGATATTTGGCTTTTTCCATAGTATATATCTTTTGTACAGCTTTTCGTTTAAGCATTTAATTTGAATGTTCCCACCTGCCCACATGCTATAGCTACCTTTATTTGCTCTGTTTGCAGCACAGCTGATTGGTGCGGCAGTGGACCTCAGCTGTTTTTCTGAAAAAAAAAAAAATCTGACCGAACTGGTTTGCTAGAACTGGCCCAACCTTAACAAACCGTTTGCCTGAACCAGGCTGAACTGGTAGAAACCCACCCCTGCTTGCAATCAATAACTATTTATTAAAAATAAACAGACAAAAGAAGTAAATGGCTAATTGTGGTTCATTAAGTATAACTGCAGGCATGCAATAGCATGCCTGCCCTGGTCAGAACATGGTTCAAGAAGGTAGATGTGGAGGAGGGCACTTATATAGATGCAGGGTAGACCCCTCCTCTTCCTGTGGACTGTAAAAGGCAGGGA
The DNA here is from genome assembly GCA_027560395.1 of Boaedon fuliginosus. Lineage (NCBI taxonomy): Eukaryota > Metazoa > Chordata > Lepidosauria > Squamata > Lamprophiidae > Boaedon > Boaedon fuliginosus. The sequence continues at coordinate 41,289 of JANHGC010003860.1, read as the reverse complement.
CACCAGGATGCTGGATGCTCCCACCTAGTGTTCATATGATAGTATAGCCATGGCCAGCACCTATCAATATATTTTCTCTGACAGTATCTCCTCAGCACACAAATGCCAATAAGCTCCAAACCTGCAAATGAGTTCTGCTAGTGACATCAGACACATATTAAATAATCTGGGAGACCAGACAGAATCTTTCAGGATAATTTGCAGGGGGGTAAGTGAATGTCTCCCAGGATCATCTTCTGATAATGCCCCAAAAGAGAGGACACTCTCAGCACATTCCAGTCTGCTGAAAGCACTGACTTGCTTATCTAGATGTTATGAAGATTTGGTGTTGTACAAGTGAAAGGCAATTTGCCCAGTGATTCCACTGTTTTCTTTCCTTCTACATGTCTTGTCTTCTGAAACAGCCTTTCCTTGGGTTTGAGAGGTTTAGCAGAAATCCTGGGCCACAAATTGCTTTTTTATTATCTGTTTTCACTTTTCAGAAAAAGAAACAATCAATTGATTTCTTCTGCTGCAGTTTGATTAAACACTGCAATCAGAAGAAGCATCATGGCGCCCATCCTTTCTCCTCAGTCAAAGCACTCTAGTTTAAGATGCAGGTAATCCTCAGCTACAATTGACCCCCAAATTTTTCTTGCCAACTGAGCCATTTGTTAAGTGAATTTTGCCTCATGTTATGACCTTTCTTGCCACAGCTGTTAAGTGAATCACTGCAGTTGTTAAGTTAGTAAGTTAGTTAGTAATGGTTGTTAAGGAATCTGGCTTCCCCATTGACTTTTCTTCTCGAACAGTCGCAAAAGGGGATGACATGACCTCAGGACACTGCAACCATCATAAATATGAGTCAGTTGCCAAGCATCTGATTTTTGATCACATGACCATGGGGATGTTGCAAGGGTTGTATGTTTGAAAAACGGCCATAAGTCACTTTTTCATTGTAACTTCAAACACTCACTAAATGAACTGTTGTAAGTCGACGACTACCTATATTTGCCCTCAAAAATATCTACAGCTATAGGAAAGCTATAATTGTATTACAAATGGAAACAATGGCATTAACTTTAATGGAAATAAATGCCAATTCTTTGGTTTCATCTATTTGTTATCTAATGAGTGACTTCTAAAGCTTAGGTTGGCTTAGTCTTTATACATTAAAGAACAGAATTTTAGAGTTATTTTTAGGATCAGTATTTGTTGGTGGATGTCAGCATTTACCTGCCAATACCATGTGTATCAAATGATAAAAGCTGTCTATTGAAAATCTGCATTGCTAAGTCAGAATATAAATTAGAACGAGGTAAAATTTGTGGAAGACAAAGATCCATTTATCCACCTTTTTTTTGCCATGTCTTATACACAGAAACATTTTGTTATTTCTGTTGGTGGAGCCCTAAACTGAAAGCAAGGCAAATGAGTGATATCTTTTTTTTTTCCAGGATATTTAAAGTATCTGTTCTCTTTTTAAATGCTATTTATAAGAGTAATAGAGAAGAAAACTGTCAGGCAGGCGGTTTCCCCTTTCCTGTTACTGGGAAAGGGGATGATTAACGAGAGTTGTAGACAATATAGTAGGAATGGGGGAAGGGTCATAGACTTTAGACAAAAGTGCCTTCAAGAATTTAGAGTTTTCCCAGGGATCTATGGTAAAACCTCAATTGGCCTGTCTACTGTTTCTAGTTTTGATTAAATTTATAAACTCAGCGCCACATATTTTTACGTGGTTTTGTAGCCCAGGGGCGGAATGAGATGGACTGCACTGAAACTGTGAAGCTTGTGAATTTAGGGCAAGGGACAGAGAGAAATAAGCAGTGTAATTGTTTTTGTCGAGTGATTCTAGGACTTCCTCTGTTCTGAATTACACATGGTTCAACTCTTTGACCTAACCAAGTTAGGCAGGGCCTGGTAGATCTCCTAAAGCTGTGCTGAAAGATTCTATCAATGGCATGCTGGAACATTATCTGTTATGTGAGATGTGTGCTAACAACCATATTAAACTACATTAATTACTACCGAGCTCAGATCTGTGGCTGTCTCAACTACATTTAACCCACCCTTCTGTGTGTCGCTTACCGTTTGGAAAAGTTGAACCAAAGGACAGCTTGTTGAATCAAAATTTAATGGCAGTATTTTGTCACAAATTACCTATATTAATGCTTATACTGTTTTTCTTTCATGTCATGTTAGCAGTTTGATACTAACTTGAAGCAAAAGCTGAAATGCAATGATAAAACACCACAACATAATCAATTGAATATTTGTTGTTCATTTTTTAAAATGTTAATCCTTTAATGTTGCTTCTTCGGAAGCTTTTTTTCAGTAATGTTCTTAAAACATAGTAAACAAGAAGATCATGTTACTATTTAGAAACTTCTTTGAATAAACTGGAATGCATATTATGCTGAAAAAAAAGGGAATACTTGTATATTATATTGAATTATATATACCTACCAACACTTTTAGACATACTCTAAAAGAAATTCTGATAAATATATAGAATAGAATATTTATTTATTTATTTATTTATTTATTTATTTATTTATTTATTTATTTATTTCGATTTATATCCCGCCTCTCTTCACCCAGATGGGGAACTCAAGGCAGCAATTACAGGCACAAAAATCAGTTTGGTTAATATACTATAGATAATATGACCTTGCATTCAATATTGTTATTCATCCAAGGGGGGAAATTAAGAGAAGCAATTCGACTTTCTTCTTGGTTGAAGTTCTGATTCACCTTTGGAGTAGCTGTGCAATTTCTTTGAAGCTCGCTAGAAACTGCCACAACCAAGGGGAGGGGCATTTGGGAGGGGAAGAGTGCTGGAGGTGGGAAAGGATGTTGTGGGAAATTGGGCAGTATGGACACTAACAGGAACCAGAGGTGTCAAACCAAGCCACCTTCCTATCTTCAAGGATGCTGGTTCTGGGAAAGGAATTTACGGTGGTGCCTGAAGTCCCAAAAATTGGAACAGTTGGGACTACTGTCACAGCGGGGAGGGGTTTTGGATACTGGGGGTTGCTTTAACACATGATTTCCACGCAGTTTTTCTTCTGACCCTGCTTTGCTATGCTGCACTCAAAATCTATCATAAAAGTACCTTTCCTCTATCACCTATGGAGTCGAGGGTCGTTCTTTCCTAGGGAGTAAGCGGTAGCCAGTCAGGTAAAGAGAAGAAGGTAAAGAAGGTGAAGATACTCTATACTTTGATTTGAATAAGACATGGAAATGCCTCTATTGAAAGAAGTAATATTAAACAAACTGCAGCCTATTTGAGGAATGTGGCAATAACAAGCTGGGTTGAAAGGATTATTTATTCTTTTGTGAAACCCAGAATACTGGCAGGGAAATGGGCATGAACACCTATTAAGATGCTGCATAAATATGGGTGAACTACTTTTACATTGCAGCTATCTGCCATCCCTGTTTGATTATACCATGAAAATCACTGCTATAGATAGAGTATAGTTCATGGATCATTCTAATAAAAAGAGAATGCTGCCCTTAGAAATCTTCCCATGAAGAGGTAATTGTTCTTGCCTTCAAAAGGACCAAAAAGAATCAGGGTTTTTTTTTCTTATTTTCCTTTAACCCTAGCCTCTTCTATTACTTCTAAAGCCAAATTCTCAATAGGCGGGGTTGATAACAAATATCTTATGGAATGGGGAGGGGGGAGGAGAGGAATAACTAATTAGAATCACAACATGCTTCTTTTTGTTCCCATACTCAGTGGTGGGATTTAGCCAGTTTGCACTGGTTCAAGGGAACCATTTGTTAACTTTCTGAACTGTTAGGCGAACCAGTTGTTGGAAGAAATCTTCCAACAGCCTTTTGTTTTTCCCACTTTACAGGGCTGATCCTGTCAGGAAGGCAGGAAGGAAACATTCTGTGTTGTTTCTAGCCTAATCCTTATCTTTATTGCCCTGCTTAAGTGTTTTCAGAAACTGCCTTTCCAGTTAAGCCTTGTTACATTGTAACACCTAATGGTTTTTGGCAGTACGGTCAAACTAGACGTAGACGCTTCTCTGGAGTTTGTCTGTTTGTCTGTTTGCTGGCACTGTTATTAGGTGCTTGACTTTTTAAAAAGTTTTTTACACTGCTTGGAGTATACCTTTTGGGTGTACTTCCAAGAGGCAGAATGCAAGCTTGGCACTTTATCTGTTGTTGTTTGTTTTTACTGCCTTTCTGGGGGCATGCAATCTTTCCTTAAATCTGGATGATTTCCATAGGATATATTGTGAGGTGAGTGAGACCAGCTGGTATCTTTGATGCAAATGGATCTAAGGATTGTTTGTCCTGGGTGGTAAAGGGTGCTTTGTCAGTTCACTGAGCCCAGGAGTCTCTCGTCTATGGGGATTCTCCAGTCATCCGGGTCATGGTTGTCCCAAAGGTGCTTTTTTCAAGAATGTTGGAAGAAATATCCATCTGATTCAGTTCCAAGTGGGGAGAAAGACACTGAAAACAAGGAGGTTGATTGGAAAGATGGTCTATTGATGAACAGGACCACATGGGTTTGAGGTCCTGGGCAGCTGACCAATTGGTTTGATGTGTACATGGGTTTTTATACAGTTTGTTCTATAGCATTTTGTAATTTAAAGGCTTGTTTTGTGTATGTTGTTATTTGATTTTAATTAGTTTGTCTCACAAAGGCCAGCAATGAGTTGGGGTTTTTAATCTTGCTTAACAATTATAGTGAATCCTAGATACTGGGTTCCTTGGGTTTTAATCCTGTCTTGAATGGATAACCAAATCTGCATTTTTAAAAGGTGACCTCCACAGTTTCTTTGGGGCTATTAAGAAAGACTGAGTCTGTTTCCTCCCTTTTAAGAGCATGTTTCTCTAATCTCATTTAGGAAATGTAATTTTCTGCCTTTTTAATATTTCTCAAAATATTTCATTCATTTGGGGTCGAGGTAATAACTTTCTACAAGAGGCAACTGGACTTTCTTGGTTTCCAGAAAGTCCAGTTGCCTCTTTAAAAAGCACCTTTGGGACAGGAGTCTCTTTCATTGCTTCAGAGTGGCCAAGGCACACGATTGCACACTGATAGTAAGATTTTGGTAAAATGGCACCAGGCTTGAAGTTTATTTAGATATCTGTGGCATGGATTAATTTTATTATGATCCTGACAAGCTTGGGAGGCTTGAACCTGGGTCCCCTATATACTTTGTTAATTTGTCTCTTTAGCTCTGAATTTTATAGCCCAAATATGCCCACCCACTTTCTGGAGAATTTAAATGACCTTTCTGCTAAAGGGTTTCACTTTACAAGCAAGATTTGGCTGCTGATAGTTATCCTTGCATTTTAACTATTTTAATTTCTGAAGAAGCTCTGGGACCCTGCCTGATTTGTAACTACAGGCTGCAGGTATTGCTGATTAAAAGGAAGGTATTGAGACAGAATGGTTTAGGTTTCTATGATGGCTGTCGCTATCATTTATCTTCAGTGTGTATCCCCCATTTTTAATCTAATGATTGGTATTTAGGGCAGCTTTTTGCAAGCAAAGAAGCTTTTTGTATTTTTGTACAGGTAATCCTTGACTTACAACAGTTCATTTAGTGACCACTCAACATTACAATGGCATTGAAAAAAGTGACTTATGACCATTTTTCACACTTACGACCATTGCAGCATCCCCATGGTCACGAGAGGCTGGGTGAGGCGAAGCACCCCTGGACACAAGTGACATTGAGTTGGCCACACCCACCCAGTCACATGACCACCCAGCCATGCCTACCCAGCTGGTCATTAGGGCTAAGAACCTGTGGTTAAATTATTTGAATCCCACCACTGCCCATTCAGTATGAGTCAGTTCATGTTCTTCCAGAACACTAATAGGAACTTTGTAGGGCTAATTATATCCCACATGTATATTGGCTCACCATCTTCCTGTTTTCCAACTACTGTGCTTGGACTAGCAATCCCAGTACAAATTGAACAGAAGCAAAAAATCTGTAGTAACATGCCATTGATTGCTTGTCACTATTGATTGCCTGTCACTAAAGGATGTCCTGAAAACACCAGCTTTCTTTGGATTCACTCCTGAGATGCCGTTCTGACCCAGCCTTCACAAGCCCCACTCAACAGCCTACTTGTGAGAAGAAACCCGCTTTTATTTAGAAAAACAGGAATACATTCACTGACAAATACAAAGGCATCCACTGACAAAGTTCCAGGTCACACATCCTCAGGTGATTCAAAAGCCATCACAATCACAGGGAGCCTCAATTAGCACTTCAGTCCCAACACAAAGAGTCCTGACCAACCAAACAATGGCTACCAACCTGCCTTCCATGGAGGACCTGTACACTGCACGAGTCAAAAAGGGGGCTGTGAAAATATCAACAGATCCCCCTCATCCTGGACATAAATTGTTTCAACCTCTACCCTCAAAACGACGCTATAGGGCACTGCACACCAGAACAACTAGACACAAGGACAGGTTTTTTCCCTGAATGCCATCACTCTGCTAAACAACTACCGTAATTCCCACAACACTGTCAAACTATTTACTAAGACTATTATTTTTCTCATTCTTCCTATTACCTATCTCTTCCCACTTATGACCATAACCTTGTTTCTTGT